>CM059206.1:42276901-42331901 GCA_030347435.1 Clarias fuscus
TGACGGGGAGGAATTGGACACGACTAAATTGGAGATGGGAGAAAATTGGGGAAAAATCCAAAAAAAAAAAAAAGTAAAAATAAATCCTGATAGATAAGTGTTTCTGTGTTAAGGGGCACAGTGTCAAATTACACGCGCACACATGTAACGACAGGCTGATACAGAGAGAGAGAGAAAATGGATCTTTAACCTCTGTAATGAGACTTTCTTTTGCTTTACACGCGCGCACACACACGTGTTACAATAAACAGCACACGCGCGCTGTACACACATGCTTACAAACACAAAATAAAAGATGTTTTATGCACACAGCGTGGTCACAGTGTTAGTAAACAGTACATGTGCACGGATGTTCATTATAGCAGTGAGTGACGATTACCCACAATTCCGCAGCGCAAGAGAGAGAAAAAACGTTGGCTCAGTTGTGATCACGAGATGCTCGGCGTCAAAACAAGAAGCGCATGCGTGATACATGATACTCGGCACTCGTAAATCAAGACTTGCACGTTCTTCAAGTCAAAATTTATAAAAAAATATTTGCTCGTCTCGCGGAACACTCGCAAACCACGTTACTTGCAATCCGAGGTTCCACTGTAGTACACTCATTATTTATTACTTAGTTAGTTAGATGGTTAGTTAGTTGAAGTGCTTAACTAAGTAAGTAATAAGTGTAATATATTTTTTAGAGATTCTTTATATTCTTTAGAGATAAGAGAACATAAACAGTAAATTTTCCTGCTACTTTAAACATAGCTAGCCGTTAGCAGTCTGCTGCTAGCTCAGCTCAGGAGCGTTTACACACACAATGATGGAGGAGATCAGAGTTCTCGCTCTCACCTCAGCTCCTCAGAAGTTTCCAGAAACGTCACATGGTTCCTACTGTGTAACCTGCACTAGCGGTGATGCTAACTTAAATAAGAGTGTGTTTTATACGTAAGCGTGTGTGTGTGTGTGTGTGTGTGTGCAGTTCTGGATGATGAGGATGTGTCGGATGAATGCACTGATTATCATCTCAGACATTTATGAACTAGAAATATAAAAAAATAAAAAAACAGTAATGTAAAACTACAACTAATGTGTACATAAATACTTTTAAGATTTAAGAGAGATTAGTCATTTATTAGTTAGTTAGTTTATTAGTTTAGTTAGTGACCTGACCCGTTTCCTCATTAGGGGGCAAATAAGCAAAACAATTATTGAATTTTAGGGGAGTTAATGCTGTGTTTAGTTAGTTAGCATGTTGCTATGCTTCTGTATGCAGTTACTGCGATGTAGTGGAATTCATAAATTAACCAATAACGGTTTAACAAAAAAATGCAAATGCAGCACTGATACACCGGACAAAGGGGGCGGGGTTAGTCAAATCTAATAATTGTGATTTGCATATTCATAAATGATGCACTTTGTGATGAGCTCATAGAAAGCAATTAATTAAGCAATTAATGTGTAAATTATTAAAGAACGAGCACTTCATAGCTGGCGGCACGGTGGTGTAGTGGTTAGCACTGTCGTCTTGCGCCTCCAAGGTCTCAGGTTCGATTCCCGTCTCTGTGTGCCTGGAGTTTGCATGTTCTCCTTGTGCTTGGTGGGTGGAAACCTCTCACAGTCCTTCAGATTAGGCTAATTGGCGTTCCTTAATTGCCTGTAGTGTGTGCATGCGTGTGTGTGCCCAGCGATGGATAGGGACCCTGTCCAGGTTGTACCCCGCCTTGTGCCCTAAGCCTCCTTGGATGGGCACCAGCTCACACACACACACACACACACTCATTTATATTCAAAGCCTATAAACATTATTAACTAAAATACTTCTTATTTATGACATAAAATTAGGAATAATAATGTAATGTGTCCCTTCACAGAACTGCAGGAGAGATTTACTGTTTTTGTTCTTTTCTCTCTAAAAAATATACAGTGGAACCTTGGATTACGCGCATAATTCCAAAACACAAAATTTTTATGGGTAAATCAAAGCAGATTTTCCCATAAGAAATAATGGAATTTCAAATTGTTCATTCCACAGCCCAAAAAAATAAATACATAAAAATAATTAATGCAAAAAATAAAGTAAAAATAAAACAAATTAACCTGCACTTTACCTTTAAAAAAAAAGTAAAGCGCTCGCCCTATCATCCGGAGATCGCCAGTTCGAATCCCGGGTGGTGCTGTAACCTCTCGCAGCCGGAGGTCTAGAGAGAGCTGATTGGCCGAGCTCTCTCAGAGGGGAGGGATGAGAGGTACTTAGTGCTCCCACATTAATTACGGCTCTACAGCCAGTCAGGGGCGTCTGTGAGCTCGCGCAACGGAGGGAGCGGATAGCGCCGTCCTCCGAGTGTGTTACGCCGCCCCCAACGGTGCGCGAGCGAGCAGTTCGAAAAGATGCGGTCGGCTGGCGTCACGTGGTTCGGAGGAAACACGTGATAGTCTTCGGCCCTCCCGGCTGAGTGGTAGTAGTAGCCTTAATGTGGAGCCCCCTAGTGACGGGGAGGAATTGGACACGACTAAATTGGAGATGGGAGAAAATTGGGGAAAAATCCAAAAAAAAAAAAAAGTAAAAATAAATCCTGATAGATAAGTGTTTCTGTGTTAAGGGGCACAGTGTCAAATTACACGCGCACACATGTAACGACAGGCTGATACAGAGAGAGAGAGAAAATGGATCTTTAACCTCTGTAATGAGACTTTCTTTTGCTTTACACGCGCGCACACACACGTGTTACAATAAACAGCACACGCGCGCTGTACACACATGCTTACAAACACAAAATAAAAGATGTTTTATGCACACAGCGTGGTCACAGTGTTAGTAAACAGTACATGTGCACGGATGTTCATTATAGCAGTGAGTGACGATTACCCACAATTCCGCAGCGCAAGAGAGAGAAAAAACGTTGGCTCAGTTGTGATCACGAGATGCTCGGCGTCAAAACAAGAAGCGCATGCGTGATACATGATACTCGGCACTCGTAAATCAAGACTTGCACGTTCTTCAAGTCAAAATTTATAAAAAAATATTTGCTCGTCTCGCGGAACACTCGCAAACCACGTTACTTGCAATCCGAGGTTCCACTGTAGTACACTCATTATTTATTACTTAGTTAGTTAGATGGTTAGTTAGTTGAAGTGCTTAACTAAGTAAGTAATAAGTGTAATATATTTTTTAGAGATTCTTTATATTCTTTAGAGATAAGAGAACATAAACAGTAAATTTTCCTGCTACTTTAAACATAGCTAGCCGTTAGCAGTCTGCTGCTAGCTCAGCTCAGGAGCGTTTACACACACAATGATGGAGGAGATCAGAGTTCTCGCTCTCACCTCAGCTCCTCAGAAGTTTCCAGAAACGTCACATGGTTCCTACTGTGTAACCTGCACTAGCGGTGATGCTAACTTAAATAAGAGTGTGTTTTATACGTAAGCTGAGGTAAATGTTTCAGATGGTTCTGTGTCTCTTTCACACACCCTCACTGTGTTTCAGGGTGTGCGTGTGTGTGTGTGTGTGTGTGTGTGTGTGTGTGTATATATAACAGCTAAATCATTAACCTCATGCATTAGCTAGCTTATGCTAAGTGTGTGTATTTTCCAGTTGCCTGGCAAGAATGTGAAGCATAAAGTGATCTAAACCGCCTAAAACGTAACCATGGCAACGGCTCCTGATGACCTACAGGTGTGGTTTTTGTTGTTCTTACAGGTGGAGGATGGACGAGGCGGAGAAGTACCAGCAGAGACTGCAGGCCATAGCGGTGTGTACTGAGCTCAGCCAGAGCGTATGACATTACCGCTAGCTAGTCATATAGCTAGCTGTTAGCTACATAGGCTAGGTTTTAATAAGATAACCTCATCAGCACACACACATATGCAAGAAAACATGGCATTTATTGTGTGTGTGTGTGTGTGTGTGTGTGAGCACAGGAGAAGCGGCGGTTGCAGGAGGAACAGGATCGTGCCAAACGCCAACTGGAAGACGAGAAACTCCGGCTGCAGCAAATGAAAGTGAGACACTGAGACGCGCACACACACACACACACACACACACACACACATTAGGTGTGATCAGACGTGCCAGGTCATGCTGAGGGGAAAAAGCTGCCGTGACAAAACACATGCACACACTTTTCTCTCTCTCTGCCTCTCTCTAGTGTACACACACACACATTTCACTCTAATACACACACACATTTCACTCTAACACACACACACACACACATATCCTTCCTTTAACTAGCGCATATAAAATCTAGTCTTGAGAATGATTTCTCTTTCCTGAATTGTGTAGTCCGATGTGTGTGTGTGTGTGTGTGTGTTAGAGTGAAATGTGTGTGTGTGTGTGTGTGTGTGTGTGTGTGTGTGTGTGTGTGTGTACTTTCCCATTGTTCCCACACCACAAAGGCGTTCCCTCTTCCTACTGCTATAAACTCGACCTTAAATGCGCCGGGAGCAGGTTGTGCACTCAGGCAATGGGGAATATGTGTATGTTATCGAATAACACCCAGACATGCAGTGTAATGTTTCACACCTCTGTAACACTTCCTGTGTGGTACAGTTGTGTGTGTGTGTGTGTGTGTGTGTGCGCGTTACAGAAGTGCAAAACACAACACTGCATGAGTTAGAACGTGATCTGTCACTAATCCCAGTGCTCTGATTGGTCGACATATGAAGCAGGTTTCTGAGATGGGCGGGGCATGAATCTGAACTACAGGTAGAGCAGGGCTGTGATTGGTCAATATACGGATAACATTATTCTGATTGGTCGATGGCTACAGATTGGTTTTAATTAGTTTACACTTGTTTTATTAGATGCTCTCTCTCTCTCTGGATGTTTTAGAGGAAGTCTCTGAGGGATCAGTGGTTGATGGAGGGACCTCCTCTCTCTCCAGACAGTGCAGGACCTCGGTCTCCTCTCTGGGGGGGACACGCCCAGCAGATCGAAGCTCGCATTGACAAGTCAGTTCTGCACCTGTCTCTTTTCTCTCTCTCTTACTTTCTGTCACATAAACCTGTACTCTATTAAGCTAAACCATAATCTCAGGCTCAGAGGCTCCGCCCACAAGCTCACTGTGTTTTCTTCTGTATGCATGTTTACTCACAATCTGATTGGCTTGTTTTTGTGTTCAGTAAATACATATAATGATAAGGACTTGTGAGGACTCGTGACTGCAGTCCCTCGATAGTTCAGGATTGGAATTTGCCTCCTAACACACAGTATGAGTGCAGATCCATCCCTGCTCTCCGTTATCACCCAGATGAGGATGGGTTCTAAACACCTCTACTACTTTAGACACTACACTCAAACCCCCAAATTTATACTTCTTTGTTTCTAGTGTTCAAGTGTGTAAATATGTGTATGTAAATACGTGTGTGTGTGTGTGTGTGTGTGTGTGTGTGTGTGTCAGGTTGCAGAGTGAGATTGTAGAAAAAACACATAAGGAAGAAGACTCAACTTCAGCCCAGTCACATGCAGATCACCATGGCAACGGCGAGGTGAGAGCCTTGTTCTCACACACACACACACGCACTGTCCACTGGATCATGAAACACACACCACTCTGTACACACTGTCACTGTTTCTCCTTTGGCACTGAACCCCTGCTGCAGTGCATTGTGGGAATTGCTGCTCCCCCTGCTGTTAGCACTGTGTACTGTACAGTACTTGCTCTCATACACGGGAGGAAATGTCGCCCCCTGCTGGCAGAGAGTGAGTGTGAGACACCTGTTACCAGGCGTGTGTAGTTCATCATGCAAATAAACCCTCTGTTCTCACTTTTTTCCTGTTTAAATGCACACTCGAGTGACATTGGGGAATGTCAGGAAAAATACTGTGTATAAGTGTGTGTGTGTGTGTGTGTGTGTGTGTGTGTCTCATTAGAACATGTTCAGACCAAAGTCCAATTAATATTACACTCTCTTACATTTAAACTCTCTCTCTCTCTTTCCCTACAGAGAGCGAGTGCTGTGACTCCACCCGCATCAGGTGAGATTCATCTGATTAACCTGGACACACACACACACACACACTCTCTCTCTCTCTCTCTCTCTCTCTCTCTCTCTGCTGTTCTCAGGACCTCAGTATTCTCACACACCTGTACACCTCTCTAAATCATTGAAGCTGTTTTTCATGATTGTTATTTAATAAATAAGACTTGTGAAACTTTACGACTTCCTGATTAGAAAAATAAAATAATTCATGACTCAGGTGTGATTTCTCTCTTCTTTCTCGTTTCTTCTCCCTCTCGCTGCCTGTGTTTCTCCAGCTTCTCCTTTATAACTGCTTTACTTGGTAAGACTCGTGTACTGCCTCGTTAATCAATCAGCACTCACTCACACACACTCACTCGCGCACACACACTCACACTCACTCGCGCACACACACTCACTCGCGCACACACACTCACTCGCGCACACACTCACACGCGCACACACACTCATACTCACTCGCGCACACACACTCACTCGCGCACACACACTCACTCGCGCACACACACTCACACGCGCACACACACTCATACTCACTCGCGCACACACACTCACACTCACTCGCGCACACACACTCATACTCACTCGCGCACACACACTCACTCGCGCGCGCACACTCACACACACACACACACACACACACAGTCTTTCTGTCTGCCCCTCCTGTCCTCAGTCCTCCTGGTGCACATCCTCAATCACACCCTCCTCACTACCTAGTGCACTAGTTTATTAGTGTTAATGTAGTCCTGTGTGGAGAATATCATTGTGTACTTTAGTAAGTTGCTTGCTTGGTGTAGGGCGTAGGGGATTAGGGAGATGTTTAGGACACGACCCTGATCTCGTCCCCGTTTGCTCCACAGGATGTCCAGCGAACGGAGAGGAGAAAAGCCCGGACCCTCCGCACGACGCGTCTCTCACCAATGGGCCTGCGCAGGACACGATTTCGCACAGTGTCAATGTTAATGATATCAACAAAGGGGCGGAGACTCTTCTGTTCCTGGGTTATACGGAGGCGGAGCCTGGGCAGGGTTTGTCTAATGATGACGAGGTCAGTGCGGTCATTCGCGCAGAGAGAGTGATCATCTCGGAGGAGGGACAGGAAGTGACTGAGGACTCGCAGGACAGGCAAGCTGAAGAAGAGGAGGAAGTGGAAGAAAAGGAGGAAGAAAAAGAAAAGGAAGAAGAGGAAAATGGAGAGGAGGGAAGAGAGGAAGAAGAAGCAGTTGAAGAAAAAGTAGAAGAAAAAGAAGAGGATGGAAATGAGGAAGCAGGAGAAAAGGGACAAGAGGAAAACAGAGAGGAGGAAAGAGAGGAAGATGAAGAAGCAATGAGAGAGAAAGAGCGAGAAGAAAAACACGAGGAAAAGGAGGACGAGTTAGAGACAGAAAGAGAGGAAGAGGAACAAGTGAAAGAACGAGAGGAAGACAACACCGGAGATGTAGAGAATCGTGTAGAAGTGAGCGCCGAGTCCGACGCCGACTCAAACCCCATGACAGACGCAGCGGTGAAACCGGCGCTAAACCCAGACTCGGCACCAGACGCAGATCCGGCAGCTGATGATGAACGGGAAAGTGCGTCAGCTGAGCCACGCCCACAATCCCTCTCTGCAACCCCAGGGGGCGCTGACGATGAACAAACGCCTTCTGTCTCTGTCACACTGCCTGCTTCGGCCCTGAATCCTAACGGTGCTCAGAAATCCGCGGATCTCGCTTCACCCGCCACAAGCGCTGCGTCGCAGTTCCAGGAAATACCACTGGATGGCGCCACAGTGGAGGAGGAGCCGCTGTTGGCCGCAAAAGCGGAGCCGCTGACGGACGCTACGAACCCGGACAGGGCCGAGGGGGCAAAGACGAAGACCTGCCAGTGCTGCTCGGTCATGTGACTTGCATGGTCATGTGACTGCCACAGTCCTGCATCCAGCTGCGCGTTTGAACGTCTTAAACCTCAGACTGAGCAGAGATTAAAACTAGCAAACAGAACCGTAAAAATACACTGAAATTCACGTGTGTAACAAGACTGTAGATGAAAAACGTCAAGTCCCCCTCAGCAGCCAATCAGAAACGCGATCAGACATAAACAGGAAGTACTACATCCATGAAGGACACACAATTACTTTATTGACTTCTGTGTGTGTGTGTGTGTCTCCTACACTGCTTGTGTGTGAGACAGCGGATTAGCGACTAGACGTTAGAGCACTAAAATAAAACAAAGTGGTTACAAACCTTAAAACCCTGTAAGACAATAAAGTCTAACTTTATATTAATCTTGAAATATTTGGTGATGTAGCCTGCAGACGATCTCAGTCTGATCAGACGCGTTACACTCGCTCAGGAGTCTGATCTCTCATATGTCTGATATAAAAATAGCTGATTTGTAGCTCATGTTACAAAAAGTGTGTAATCTGTAAAAATGTTACTTTTTACTCTCGTGAACTTTGAACAGAATTAGAACGTCAGTGTGTTAATGGCTGAAGTTACAGCATGTTACAACAGATGTTGCGGCAGATGTTACACTGCTAGGATGCAGATGTAAATTTTAATCTATCACCAAGTGCAATTGTTAATTTTGAAATATTTTTATAAATGTTAGCGTAGCGCTCATTTACACTCAAACTAACCTAAACTAAGAATTCCAATTCCACTGGTGCAACCGGCTGCTGTTGTCCAGCTTCAGTGCGCCCCCTCCTGGCCAAGACTAGGCCGTTGCCTTCAGACTGTAACTGTGAGGATCTCAGAAGAGTGAAGGACATCTGAAGAAGTTCTGCTGTTATTAAAAATCTCACACACCTGAAATATCTGGAGCTGATTTTATCATTTCATCAGATAGCAAATTTGATGTTTTCATTTTTCTCAGCTGGATTTTATTGTGCATCCTACATTATCATTGGTTAGTTTTGAGCTGCTCTCAGCCAATCAGAGTACAGAGTGCTGTACCTTCCTGAACAGCAGCTTCTTCATGCCTCTGATATTTTTGCAATGTTTTTAATGTTACACTTTATAATGTTTCAGTATCTTTATTATATTCTGACATAATAGCTTTAATAAATATAAATATATAATCATTTAATAATTGTCTCATTTATCTAACCCTAACCCTATCATATGTGACAGAGAGACAGACAGGGAGAGAGAGGGGGGGGACTTTTTTTTTTACTTTTTACAATCCTTTGTTTTACATTTTTTTTATAAGCTGAAAAAGGATTGAGGTCATAAATAAATGATTTAAAATAGATAAATAAATAAATAAATAAGACATTTTTGACATTATAGTCCTTCTTTAAAGACATATATAGTTATTGTGCTTTTTTTTCAGTTAAAATATGCGGTAAAGATGATTTCTTCATCTTCTACCGAGCACAAGGTCTCCTCACAGCACCATATAGTTTTAAACATATTTATGTCCTTCATACTCTTGTAAAAGTTAAAATCAATTAAAATTCTTGATCTAACAAGTCTGGAGAAGATCTTTTTGGGGTCGCAGTCTGTGCTTTGTGCCAGCTTATTTTTTCTGCTTATGTAAATTGCCATCTTGACTTGACCAATGGTAAAATTAATAAGCTGGCATCTGAACCTGTTTCTCCGGACGTATTTAAAACCAAGAATAAAAAGCTGATGAGTAAAATCTACATTCAGTGGTTAAAAAAATGTGTTTTAAAAGGTTAAACAAAGGTGACAACCTGGAGCAATGTATAAAAGCATGGAAAACAGTTTCTCTCTGTGAACAGAAGGGGCATTCCTGTGTGACGTCAGGATTTAAAATGGAGATAAAAGAGTTCACAGAGACAATTCCATGTAAAATCCTCCACTGGAGGTCAGCAGACTTTTTGGTTAATGGTGGTTTGTACAGTGCCCTCCACTCTGGTTTAAAATCATTATTATAACACAGTTCAGGGGGGGCTAGTGTGCGAGCGTATGGAGTAGACGTGTGTTAACACAGCTCCTCTTTGCGATATTAATAAATTAGTATTACATACCAGATAGAATTTTTTTTTTCTGACTGACATAAATAAGCCGTAAGGTCAGTCATGTCGAAGACGATTCAGTCTAAACTTACTGCTAGCCATAAAACTAAAGAGGCTAATGTTAGCTCTCCCTCCGTTGTTTGATAACTCAGGACTGGAATCTCCTACAGTCTACCTGAGCCTCCAGGAACAAACTGGACTCCTTTTAATTTTAATTTTAAACACATCTCCTGTTATACTGAACTTCCAGTCTTACACATTATTATGCTGATCAATCCCTGCTCTCCGTTATCACCCAGATGAGGATGGGTTCCCTGTTGAGTCTGGTTCCTCTCAAGGTTTCTTCCTATTACCATCTCAGGGAGTTTTTCCTTGCCACCGTCGCCCTCGGCTTGCTCATCAGGGACCATCTGATCATTTTGATTCATACACATTGCATAAAAACTTACTTCTTTTATTGTGTGAAGCTGCTTTGTGACAATGTCAATTGTTAAAAGCGCTATATAAATAAAATTGACTCGACTTGACTTGACTCTGTGGCTAGCAAATCAACGCGCTCGGAGCCTTCTCACTCAGCGGAGATGTCACTGGCCATGTCCAAAGAACTTTGTGAAGAGATGTCAGAGACCATTCTTCGCGCCATTAACGAACGTTTCGACGCATTCGAGGCAAAATTTCAGTCTCTTTTGACCGCACAAGCCGAATTGGAATCTCGGGTAGTCAGTCAAGAGCAAGCTGTCAGTGACCATGAAACCCGGATTCAACTTCTGGAAAAGAAATGCTCCGACCTCTAAGTCTATTATCTCTGATCATAGTCCCCTACTAATGACCATCGATTTTTCTCTTCCCAAACAATATTACTCATGGCGTTTCAACCCCTTGTTATTAGCTGACAATAAGTTTTGTGAAAGCATGGCAGTGAAGATAGGTGAGTTTATTGAAACAAACGACACAGGGGAGGTCTCAGATTCAACCCTTTGGGAAACACTTAAAGTGGTAATGCTTGGTCATATAATCTCTTATGAATCTTCTGTTAGAAAGGAAAGGGACAAGCGTCTAATGGAAATCGAAAGCATCCTTCCCACGTTTGAATCGGCATACATACCAAATTTCAAAATCTCAGTTAGATTTTAATGAAATTGTGAAGCTTAAATATGAATATAACTGCATCCTAGGATGTCAGGTTAATAATTCACTTCTTAAACTGAAACAAAAGCAATTTGAATTAGGAGACAAGCCGTTTAAAAGCTCTCGAGCTATTAGGTCAATCTATAGAACTCAATCAAATTCAGGTGTTTTGCTTACCAACCCTAGGGATATCAACAACAGGTTTAGAGAGTTCTATAGCAACCTCTACTCCTCTAAATGTAGCGTCACGCAATCTGACCTAGATATCTTTTTTGACTCTCCGGATAATCCAAAGCTCAGTGATTTGGCCAGGGAAGAATTGGATTCTGATTTTACCAAAGAAGAACTACTTTCGGTAATGAAATCATTTCCTTCCGGTAAGGCTGCAGGGCCTGATGGATTTTCTAACGAATATTATAAAGCATTTTCACATTTACTAACTCCACTATTACTCAGAATGATCCGTCGTTCCGCAAAAGAGAAGATATTACCCAAAACGTTGTATGAGGCCAATATCTGTCTCTTACTGAAAAAAGGAAAAGAAGACAGTGACTCTGCCAATTACAGGCCAATTGCTCTTCAAAACGTTGACAGAAAAATTATTACAAAGGTGCTGGCAAACAGATTAAGTAAACATCTTACATGTATTATTCACCCTGATCAGACCGGGTTCATCCCAGGAAGGTTTTCCTTCTTTAATGTCAGACGACTACTTAATACAATATATGCAGTCCATGGCAAGAGCAAACAAACAGCTATTATATCTTTAGACGCGCAGAAGGCTTTCGACCAGATAGAATGGCCGTATATGCTAGAATCATTGTGGCATGTTGGCGTTGGTGAATTATTCATCTCTTGGGTAAAAATAGTCTACAACAGTCCAGTATGCTCGGTTTTAACCAACGGTGATAAGTCAGTTTTATTCCCCCTACATCGTTCGGTTCAACAAGGCCGCCCTCTTTCACCTGCTCTTTTTGCCATTGCACTGGAGCCGCTTGCCTTAAAAATCAGAGGTCATCCTGATATCGAAGGCCTAACAGTGGGAGGCACTGAAACACTGATTAGTTTATATGCTGACGATATACTGTTATATCTACAAAATGTAGAAAAATCAGTTCCTAGTTTGTTGGAATTAATGAATTCATTTGGTAGACCGTCGGGTTATACTATCAACTGGACAAAAAGTGATTTCATGCCACTGTCGGGTATCTATAGCCCAGGTTTCCTCGAACATATCTCATTTAGGATAGTCAGCGATCAGATCACTTACCTGGGCTTGAGTATTCCTAAAAACCCCAAATTAATATTTGAACTAAATTTTTTAGAGTTCACATCTAGGTTAAAGCAGAATATAAATTGCTGGAAAATTCTCCCTTTATCTATGATTGGCCGTATTAACTCCACTAAAATGGTGTCCCTTCCCAGATTTCTTTATCTGTGTCAAAATTTACCTATTTTTCTTACCTCTGCATTTTTCAAATCCTTGGATTCAGTTATTCTTTCCAATATCTGGAATTATAAAACTCCCAGGATATCTAAAGCTCACCTGCAAAAGCCCAAATCTCAGGGCGGGCTTGGCCTTCCAGTGTTTAGACAGTATTATTGGGCTGCCAATGCAAGAGCATTAATGTATTGGAATACCTGCAACACAATAGATCATGCTCCGGATTCCCCTTTGTGGGTAAAAATGGAAGCTAACTTGGTTGGTGTCTCTTCCTTACAGGCCTTGCTGTTTTCTAGGTTGGCTAAACCAAACACCCTTGTTAATCTAAGTTATACAACTAGAACCTCTATCAGAATTCTCAACCAGATCAAGAAGGTGCTTAATATACCCGAGACTTCAGTTAGAACACCTATCTGTTTTAATCATTCTTTCCTGCCACCACGGTCAGACAAATGTTATGATGCCTGGAGTGAGAATGGACTAACAACCATCCAAGATTTTTATATTAATGGTAAATTTGCCTCCTTTGATCAGATAAGGGACAAATTCCAGCTTCCCAATTCACACTTTTTTCGCTATTTAAAAGTTAGGCATTATGTCAGAGACAAAATAAAAGACTTTGAGAATATACCAATTCAGCATCCTTTTATTGACGTCTTATAGTGTCTCATAGCCTACTGATGCATGTTGGGGTGCATCCCCCTGATTCCAGAAAGTTGGTCTCATTGTTTGTATCTGTTTTCATCAGTCATACTAAAACACCCACTGATCATCTACGAAAGGCGTGGAGCAGTGAGTTGAGCATCGACCTGTCTGAATCCTTGTGGATTGAAATCATGGCCAGAATACATTCTTGTTCCATTAACAGTAGACATCATTTAATTCAGTTTAAAGTCGTACGCCGTCTTCACTACTCTAAGTCTAAACTGCACAAGATTTATCCATCTGTTTCAGCTCAATGTGACAGGTGTAAAATTTCAGAAGGTACTTTGTCACACACTTTCTGGCATTGTCAAACACTTGCAGGATATTGGTCAGATATTTTTTCTTGGTTTTCCAAAGCATATGGCAAAGATATTAGTCCTCATGCTGAACTAGCAATTTTTGGTTGTTCAGAATCAACGCTGAATCTACCTAAAGCCTTACAGAAATCTTTGATGCTCGGTATGAACACAGCCAAGAGGCTAATTTTAACAGACTGGAAATCTCCCTCTCCGCCATCTTTTCAAAGGTGGATTTTGGAAATGGTGTCTTTTATCCGGATGGAAAAATTAAGGTACACACGAACCAAATCCTTGCATAATTTTTTTGATATTTGGGGTCCGTTTCTTGCATATCTGGATAATGACAGGACTACTGTACATATTTAACTACTCATAGTCTACTGATGCATGTTGTACATTTATTGTATTGCCCTGGCAGCTTAGTTAGTTATTTACTTTCTAGTTTTATTTATTTATTTACTTTTAAGTGTATGTGCGCAATCGTTGAATTGTTAGTTTTATTGTGGTTTTTTTTCTTTTTTTTTCTTTCTTTTTTTTTATTAGTTGCTGTGTTAAATGTGTATTTATGTTTTCAAGTTCTTGGTTGTTAATAATGTAAAATTAATAAAGATAATAATAAAAAAAAAAAACACAGTTCAGTGCGCCATGGGGTGTCGACCCTCCCATTCAGTTTTTTCTTGTTTAAGACCTTCACACAAGCTTTGTATAAAACTTTACCAGACACTGTCTCAAGTTTCATGTCTTCCTCACCCTTGAGCTCCAGGAGGGGGCCGCCATAACCCTCTAGGTCTGGAGTTATCGTCAGCTGTGGAAAAGGTTCCTCTTCTGTAGGATTGGTCTCGCTGCTTGTGTGTTCCATCAGCTGAACGCGTTCCTCCGACGTTAAGGTGGTTCTCCAGCGATGCAGGAGTTGGTTGGCGACCCGTTGAGACCGAAGTCCCATCTGTGCTGCCAAGTCCTCTGCTCGAGACAGGTCTGGTCCGGTGATGTTCACCAGCTGCCGGAGTGTCACGATCCCTGCGGAGATCAGGGTCTTGGATAGTGCTGGGGTGGTTTGACTAGAAATGTCTAGCTGTCCTCCACAGACTAGGGGCTCCTCCAGCAGCCAGTGTAACGTTCTGCTTCCTTTGTTGTGTTTTTTAAAAAAGGTCCAGATTTTAAAAAGTCTTTGATAAAATACTGGTAATCCAGTAGTGTCCAGTGCAGTGGGGTCCATTAAAAACAGAGTTCTGTCCAGCCCGAGTCCTCCCACCGTGCGTAGGAGTGTGTAGGCTGCTGCTCTCCATCCTTCATCACTAGCTCCGGTGAGAAGCCTCTGGATGAACTGCAGGCGGAAGGCTGCAGTTCTGCTGGCTAGCTGCACCAGGCCCTGTCCTCCTTCCTCTTTGGGCAGGTGAAGAAGGCTTTGTGGTAGCCAGTGCAGTCTGTCCCAAAAAAAGTCTACCAGTAGGGCCTGTATGCTTGCTAGCAGGTTTGGTGGTGGGTCCATACATGCCAGTTTATGCCACAGGGACGATGCTGCTAGGTTGTTGATGACCAGCACCCGTCCTCTGTGAAACATTTTTGGGACCAGCCACTTCCATCTGCTTAGTCTGCCTTTTATGTTTTCAACAATTCCATCCCAGTTTTTGTTTAAAAACTCAGCACTGCCCAGGTAGACACCCAAGTATTTAAAACCAGTCTTTTTCCACATTAAACCCCCTGGTAGTGTGGGCTGGTCGCCTCCCCATTCTCCTGCTAAAATGGCTTCACTTTTAGTCCAGTTTATTTTAGCAGATGATAAAACCTTAAAATCTTCTAAAACATCAGTTAAAAGATTCACATCTGCCTGTGTGTTGACCATTACAGCTAGATCATCGGCATAAGCTGAAAGACAGGTTGAATTATTAAAATGAGGTATATTAAAACCAGAAAGCTGCTCTCTTAGTTTACATAAAAGAGGTTCGATTGCTAAAGAATATAACATGCCTGACAGAGAGCAGCCTTGTCTAATACCTCTGTGTACTTTAAAAGGGACACATAAACCACCATTAACCTTCAGTACACTCTCAATGTCACTGTACAATGTCTTGATCATTGTTATGAATCCTGGGTTGAACCCGAAGCTTTCCAGCACCTTCCACAGGTATTTGTGTTCAACCCGGTCAAAAGCCTTTTCCTGGTCCAACAAAATGAGACCGGTCTTTAAATCTAGCAGTCTAGAGACATCCAAAATATCACGGATTAAATGTATATTATCAAAGATAGACCTACCAGGCACGCAGTACGTCTGGTCGTGATGAATGACCTGCTCCAGTACCTTTGTCAGTCTTGAGGCTAATGCTTTTGAGAGTAGTGTGTAGTCAGTGCACAGCAGTGATACCGGGCGCCAGTTCCCCAGGTGCGTCAGGTCTCCCTTTTTTGGCAGTAAGGTCAGGACAGCCCTCCTGCAGCTCAGTGCCCAGTAGGTCGTTCATTAGGGCTTTTTTGTTTTTCAGGGTTTCACTGTTTCCTCTATTTTCTTTGGTCTCTAAACACTGGAGTTCTGCTATTTCAGTCTCTAGCGCTCTCATTGATCTAACGATGTCTTTTGTGACATTGAGTGTGTACTGTTGACAAAAGACTTTTATTTGTGCTTTAGCTAGATCCCACCATTGCTGTAGAGAGCTAAAATCTGCTTTTTGTGATTTAAGACTGGTCCATAAAAAGGTAAAAGACTCAATAAAATTGGCATCTTCTAAAAGTAGAGTGTTAAAATGCCAGTAGGCGCTCTTAGGCTTGAGGTTTTTCCTACTGACAGTGCACTGCACCATGCTATGGTCAGAGATGCCTACTGGGACAATAAAACATTTTGTAAAAGAATAAAATCAAAACAATAAAATCGATCGAGTCTTGCCAGTGAGAGCGTGTTCTCTATGGAATGGGCCCAGGTGTACTGTCTTTGTTCCTTGTTTAAGTTTCTCCATATGTCACTCATGTCCTGGGCCTCCATCATCTCCCACATGCGTTTACGGGAGGCCATGTGAGGTTCTCTATGGTTTCTGTCCAGGTTGTCAGTTGTGCAGTTAAAATCTCCACCCAGAATTAAAATGTCAGCAGAGTTACAGTCATTAATTACGCTGCTTAGTTTGTCTAAAAACATCATCCTCTCTACTGCCTTGGTGGGAGTGTACACACAAATCTGTCTTTCGGGACAAGCACGGACCAGGTGTCCCATCGCACCACATTTAAAACATTTGACGTCAGTGTCTGAGGAGGCGAACATGCTGTAGTCAAAGTTTTCAACTCTGAATTTAAAAACAGCATTTAGCTCTTCTACACCCTCTTTAAAGATCATAAAAACAACAAACACCTCTCCTAAAAGACACCAGGTGTTTAATCAGAGGGGATTTACAGCCCAGGGGGATTTTCTTTATAGGGGAGACCAGTCTTCCATATCTGGACAGTTCTGCAGCGATGACACTGTCAGGTATGAAGGGAGGGACGTTGGACAGAACTATTTTCTTGGCTGGGGAGCTCAGGGGAGAAACCAGGATGTGCTCGTTATTTACACTGATACCATTCTGTACAAGTTTAGCCACTTTATCAACACTATTAACAAACGTCACCACAGCGCTGTTCATGCGGGAAGCAGAGACGATGTTCTCGTGTCCCACCACATCACCAACCGCTAACACACACTCCTCTAAACCCGCCGCGCGCACACCACGCGCACACCACGTGACACCGCGCCGGCGAGTTCAACTCTCAAACCGCTGTGTGTTCTGAGCCGCCATGCTCCAGCAACACACACACACACACACACACACACACAGGCACTCACACAAAAAGGATAGATATAGCCAACGATGTAATAAATGGCGGGGAAAAAAAGAAAATTGGCAAAGCGACAACCGCTCTCACGCGCTCCACACACTCGCTTCCCTGCCGCACCGCGCATGCGCAGAGAGAGAGAGAGACAAAGAGAGAGACAGGAAGATTTTTGCTATCAGTTCAGCCATTGCGATTTATCCGGAAGTGGCTAATAACTACCTGGATGACATCACATTAAGTGACATCAGCATCTGGGGCTTGTTGGAGGGCTTTTTGAACATGGCAAATCCAATTGTGACAATGTCTTAAACTTGTCAAGTCATGTCATGTCAAGCATCTCAAGCCGCACGATTTGATACCTCTTTCATGGGTCTACGACAAACAGTACGGGCCTAGTTACGTGCCAAGGTCCCCATTATATGTCAATGAGGCAAATTTGGGCACCTCTTGTGCCCCAGGGGTAAAACTTATACCCTCTTGCGGGGTATGTACTAACACATCTTGCAAATCTCTTCAAATGTAGTAAATTTGAGATTTCCACCAAATTCTTGCTCTGCACTAGAATCTGTCAAAGTTGGTCTCAATTTTAAGTTTATGGGATTTATGCTTCACAAGCACCACTAATAAGCCAGTGAGATAATAATAGTGAGGCTTTTAAAGCACCACTAATAAGACGAAGAAGAAACCTGTGATTGTAGTCGCAGCAGCTCTTTTAACACCAACTAAGAAAAAACAAAAACTAACACAGTTAAAGGGTTTTTTTGTCTGAAGTTTCAAATTGCTCAACACGTTTATGTCGCATCAGCTATAGCGCTAAATTATAAAATATGGAAAATGTTAAGCACAGTGTAATACTAGATTTTTGTTTTATTGTCAGTATACGATAATAGTGAAATTAAAGCAATCCGTGCAATGCAACTTAATTTATAACTTTTTTTGTGCAGGCTGAATCATAGAAATTATGTAATCAATATTCTCTTATATATACATAATAATAATAATAATAATAATAATAATAATAATAATCAGCCTAATACATAATAAATAAATATTTATTAATACTTACAAAATGTAAACATTCTACATAACAGTGGATGAAATTTGTGTAAACATGCAGATTGTTGGTATAACTGAGTAAGATCATGTATTTGATATGTTATGGTATGTTCTATTTATTTAAGTGAAAACGGGAGGGCTGGAGGGAGAGATGGAGTTTGTGTCACACACTGAAAAAATCCTCAAACGTTCTTTTAAAAATATTTTACTGCTTGCTGATTCAGCAGCATCATGGTGTCCGACTCTTCTCGTTCTTTACCAAGACTGAACTCTGGAGTGCGGATAGAAGGAGGACATCATGTTGAAGATGATGCAG
Organism: Clarias fuscus; assembly: GCA_030347435.1. Taxonomy (NCBI): domain Eukaryota; kingdom Metazoa; phylum Chordata; class Actinopteri; order Siluriformes; family Clariidae; genus Clarias; species Clarias fuscus. The sequence goes on from CM059206.1 coordinate 42,295,570, forward strand.
GGAGACGAGCTCCTCTGGCAAAGGAAGAGGACACACACACACACACACACACACACACACTGCACGGTTTGAAAGTAAAGCAGGAGTGATGGAGATGCCATGTCATATCCAGACCAGAGGTGGGAAAAGTAGGCAAAAATGTTACTCAAGTAAGAGAAGCTGTACTTCAAAATAAAATTACTCAAGTAAGTGTAAAAAAGTAATCGGTGAAAAGACAACTCAAGTACTGAGTAACTGTTTCATCGCAATGTCCGTTTTTAAAAAAAAAATGTTTTTTTAGAAATTATGTAAGCAGCCGGACACAATTATATAATAATGTACAAATTCTGACATTTCCAAATAATAAAATGAAATAAATAAAATGAATAAAACTAAATATCTTTACAAAATAGCAAATTAATGAACAAGAAACAAATTTCTTAATCTAACTTTTTTCACAACATAAAGCTTTTGTAATAAATCCCTACTGTAGGTAGCGTGTGTGTGTGTGTGTGTGTGTGTGTGTGTGTGTGTGTGTTTGAACAGTGTAACTATTTCCTGTGTAAGATTTACTGTATATTCAGTCGCCCTGCAAATGAATCAGCAGATAGAAAATAACATTAGAACAAACAAGAGTTTCATTTTACTATAAACTGTGTCCAGCAGAACAAATGTAAAAAAAACTTTATAATTTTTATTTTTAGCCTCTAGCTTATTTGATAAAAACAGCTAAACTAACCGCGACATGTTTCCTTCGCTGTCCACCACGGATGAAGATTTTTTTCTTCCATGAAATCATGTGATTATTGTTGCTGCATCTGATTGGTGAAACAGTCATGCGGTAGATCCACCGCCTGCATGTGTAGAAGAAACGGTTAAAAAAGTAAGTCGAGCCGAGTGGAGCGGAGTTAGAGTAGCGTTTCACCTTCACAAATATACTCAAGTAAAAGTAAAAAGTCTGGTGCAGTAAAACTACTCATAGAAGTAAATTTTTTTCAAAAAGTAAACGTAACTGAATAAATGTAACTCGTTATTACACACCTCTGATCCAGACCAATCAGAGCTCATGCAGGATTTATCTGATGAAGCTTTGAAAGAACCTTTCACACTCTGTAATAAGAGTAAAGCTTGAGGTTTGAGTGCTAAAACAGGATGTGGGAGGGGCTACAGATGATACATATCAATCATCATTGCACTGAATCTGGTCAGGCCTTAATCGTGTTCCTTCTGTCAGAAGGCCAGGATGAGAGCAGGATGAACAGTAAAGATGACCAGCAGGGGGCATCTGAGGTTCCTGATCCGGCTCAGAACCAGGAAGCGCAACAGGTGTGCAAATCAACTCCTCCCTTAGAAACTGTTGCCGACGAAACAACCAATAAAGAGCTCAGAAACCTGAGCTGCAGGTCTTTTATGGTCAGTGAGCGGTTGATAATAGAGGCAGCAGGGTGGAGGAAGACAGAGAGCGAGAGTGAAGAGAGAGAGAGAGGGCACAAAATCAGGCAAAGTGCAAATCAGAGAGGAAACAGAGACACTCTGATAATCCGAGCAGAGAACAGAGAAGAACCATGGACCTGGACCAGTACGATGACAGTCAAAGTGACAGCGGAGTGTCTGTTGATTTCTCCCCAAACAGCATGTCAGATAACGAGACGCCAATCGAGAGGGAGATACGCCTCACCTTCAGACGAGAGCAGAGCCTTCGCCGGTCACGAGGCCTGGACGAGACCAGAGAGTTCGTCGAGATCCCGATCAGAAAGCCCATCCTCTGCCAAGGGCTCACCGAGAAACCAGTGAAGGATCATAGCAAGGAGCGGCAGTTCGCCGGGAAGAAGATGCAGCGTGAGATCCATGTGGAAACTGAAAGAGAGAAGGCGCTGGTCAAGCTCGGGAGGCTGCCGGGTTTTTATGACAAAGGTACCGTGAGACAACTACAGGAGAAAAGACTTCTCTTTGAGGCCTTCCCGGAATCCAAAGATCTCCAAATCTCAAGTGACAGAACTCAAGAACCCACAAACAGATTGGAGATGCTCTTCCAGAACCATTCCACAATCCAGCCCACTAAGACTTCACCCAAAGATCTCCAGAGTTCCAGAAATTACAATCATGGGACACTGAAAACTGCCCAGGAGCCAAAGAATGAAAGAACATCCAGCGTTCCGTTGTCCAAGATCACCAATGGAAGAAATGTTGGAATGGATAAGCCAGACTTCTCATCTAAAATACACACCAAGCACCTGGGCCTGGATTCTTCTCCTCAACTCTTCCCATCTCTGAAGGAGAAGAAACTCCTGTTTGAATCACTGCAGGAAAATAAGGATGTTCAGATCTCCAAAGATCAGGACAGAGAGGTTACTGAATCTTTTAAAGAACAGAGGAAAACTCTGGGCTTTTTTTTTCAGAATCAAAATTCTGCATTGAAAGACCTCCAGGAGCCCAAAGACCCCCAAATCAATAGAAATCAGGATGACAAGATTTCAAAAAGGAACATGCAGGTCCAGAACTCAAAACCTTGTGGTCCAGGGTTCTCGGAGGCTGTGGATCGGCAGGTGGTCATCATCGAGAACAATCGCACGGTCAGTTCACACACAAACGGACAGGTTTCCACACCAGAGACCGTGACAGACTCGGCAAACGTCAGATCTTTAACGGAGAAATCTCGTCAGAACTCTCAAGTCCAAAACCAGACGGCTGACGGTGAAGAGCTGAAGGAGAACCCATTCTTCAAGCTGAGATCGTTGCCGTCGCGCCTCCCGGACGTGAGGAGGGACATTCAGGAAACAAAAAGGAGAGAGGAAGACCTGCGCAAACAGAGGATGGTTCTCTATGGCAACAGGTCAAAGGTCACAGGATTACAGAGTGGAACCACACCAACACACACCGTCACAGACACACCGGGACAACACATGAATGTCACATCAGGTACGTGTGTGTGTGTGTGTGTGTGTGTGTGTGTGTGAGAGAGAGAGAGGCTGACTCTGCGTTCTTTACATTATTGTACTGTAAATAAGGGTCAGCTTTAAACCTCCAGTCTTTTTACCACAAATACAGTGAATAAGCTGAAGCTATGAGGCTAATGCTAACATAGCTAACAATCACTAAAAGCTTACAGCCACTTATAGTTTAGCGTCATGCTAACAATTTGCTTTTAGTGAATAATAAAATAAAGTGTAAAGATAAAACCTTCTTATCTTAGCATTGTGCTAAAGGTCACAAGGGTTGTGGGTGTGTTTGTGAATATTGAGTATGCTAATCTCCTATGATAATTGCTAATTTCATATCAGTCTTTGAGCTAGCTCCTGATTTAGCTTCATAGAGAACGTCTCTGACTTCGCGAACAGAATACACTGATAAAACGTAACACCGCACAGTTACTTATTTTGTGAGGAAAATATTCATAAAATTTATTTAAAAAAATTTTGTACCAGTAGTCCAGAATTCACACACACACACACACACACACACCAATGTATATTTGTCCTAATGTATGAGATATGTATTTGAGCTTTTTATTTGTTGTTTAACACTCACTAGCGTTCTGTGGTTCACCAGCATGTGTAAGTGCATGTGAGTGTCCTCACTAGGCTCTGAGTGTCCCATGTTCCAGATATGATTTTAAGCTTTTATGATTGTAGAAACACAGACATAAACATGTGTGTGTGTGTGCGTGTGTGTGTGTGTTTACTAAGGGCCCGGCTCTGCGCTGTTGTTGTGTTGATGTGAAATAGTTTGTAGTCGTGAGTTGATCCTATTTAATACTGGTATTAGTATCATGTGATTATATGAACAGTTTGTCAGCAAAATGAGATAAACTTCATCATCAGACTTTCACTCAGTCTGGGAGATAATTGTAATCGCACTCTAGAACAAAACAAGTTTGTAGGAAAGCATAATACGGCCTTCTTGTAGAAGCTTTGGACTGTCACTAGCACTACTGCTGTGTGTATTTATGACACGTTATTAAGCAGAGAGAGACAGAACGCTGCAGCGCACAGGAAACACACACACACACACACACACACACACTTTATATACGAGAGACATGAGAGATGTGTGTTATGTTGTGAGTGGAATGCTAGGATCAGTCAAGATTCATGAACTCTATTATAAAATGACGGGACTACAGACGGACACGTGGTCACATGATCCCTGGTTGGAACTTGTACGTTACGCCGCTGTACTGTAATGAGACTCTCGTCACTAACTGTCAGAGCGAAGCTGGTCGAGGATGAGGTTTTTGTATTGTTTATTTTGTTTCTCACAATCTTTGTCATTAAAAACTGAAGACTTTCGTCCTTGATGGAATTTGCCGCTACTGCTTGGTGTTTACTCAATTTGTTTATTAAAACTCAACCAACATGTTATTAATTCTAACTTGTGTACTTACATAACTACAAACACAGCTGCAGGCTGATGAATCCACTGCGACGAAACTGTGTATGGTGGAGTTACAGCATTTTGAAAAATTCACAAAAGTCGCACTGATGTAACCCACCCAGTACTGAAGTGATACAGCATGTTTTCATTGGTGCTTTTTAACACCCTGTGACTCAAACAGAACACACACAATATATTCTTACTTCATTTGAAAAAAATGCAAAACTGGAGTTATCTCATTCTGCAGTAAAAACAGAGGAGATTTGTGCTGAGCAGGCAGCTCACTTCTGTTTTATCCAGAAAACAGTGAAACTGAGGTGTTTTCCGCGCAGTTCCGACTGAGACTCTTAAATGAAGCAGAAATCCTGCTGAACGAGCGGTTAGACTCCCACGGAGCGTCTCGGCTGTCTCTCTGACACACACGTTTATGGTCAAGTTTTACATTCAATGTTATGTTTTAAAGGAAAATAAATATTTTAACATGTTGTTTACATTAATAATTCATTAATTCATTAGCACACATTTTAGTGAATTAATTAATTAAACCTGGATGTTTTTATGAAGGTGAGACTGGTGCAGAGAGACTTTACTGGATATTTATTTGAACAAAACATTAAAGTGTTTAAATGTTAAATACAGAGAATAGTTATCAGGGTAAACTGTGTGTGTGTGTGTGTGTGTGTGTGTGTGTGTGTGTGTATGTGTGTGTGTGTGTTTGTTTTTCCAGTGAATTCATCGTTTGGGAAGTTGGATCTATCAGGGCCGCGTCAGCCACTGCAGAACGGACACAAAACACAGCCTGAGGTGTGTGTGTGTGTGTGTGTGTGTGTGTGTGTGTGTGCACAATCTAGTTGCAGGATTTAAACATTTGCACTGAAAAAAAGACTTTTGATCTAATAGAAATCCAATGAGCACAAACAGCGGTCTCATAAAGTTAAATAAGTGAAGAAGCTAAGCTAACAAGACAAAGCTAACCAGTTCGCATATATACACTCTCCAATAGTAATTCACAGCTACAGATACCCCCCCCCCCCCCCCCCCCCCCACCCACACACACACACATACACAGGCTTGGGGTGAGTGTGTGTGAGTGTTCCTCATGACTGTGTTTTATTCCTCACAGGTGAAGGAGCAGAAACAGACGCTCCTGTTAGTGCAGCGCTGGGAGACAGGTCTGATCAACGCACACAGCGACAACCATCACACCTGACCGAACACACGCACACACACACACACACACACGCACAAAGAACACAAAAAAGTTAGTCTTTACTTCATTAATTACATACCTGGCTGACATTTTAAGCTAGCCAGTTTAAGCTAGCCACATTTTAGCGAGTTAGCAGACCTATGCTAACTGGCTAACTGGTTCATTACTGAATCTTTAACATGTGTTTATTAATATTTTTCTGTTTCCAGTGTTGATCCATTTTGGTCTCCAGTTTAGCTGATTGTATTTAGTGAACAATAAGATTTAGATATTTTAATTCAGCCACAATTATTTAACAATAACACTATTAGCTAGATATTTAGCTTAATACAGTGAGAGAGAGAGAGAGAGAGAGAGAGAGAGAGGTGTTATATTTCATCAGCAAGCTAATGCAAGCTAGCTGGGTTTGGCCAACATTGTCTTATATTTGAAATGATTAAAAACACTTTTAAACTCTTTTCACTGTGTTACCCGAGTGTGATTGTGACGGAGTGTGAATATGGGTGTGCACCACGGTGTCCTTGTTCCCCCAGTTCGACCTTGTTCCCCAATGCAAAGTCTGAGAGAAAGAAGTGTCTGCTGAATGCCCGGGTCAGTGTGTGTTCTGAGACGGAGATGATCCTCTAAAGCCTGGTGAATGACGCGAGTCTGGAACACAGTCAGGTGTGAACCTGCTCAGACGAGCTGTGAGACGTTAGCCTGTAGCCGAGCTTGCGCGTCAAAGCCGTTACACTTCACTGAGTACGAGTCATTACCGATGTTGTCCTGCTCCACAAAAACCTCAGGAGACACTGCTCTGTCAGTGTGTCACAGAGGCGTGGCCTCTGGGACTGTAATATCATAAAACTGTGTGCTCAGGGTGTGAGACAGGCTTTCCTTTAACACACACAGTCAAGGACACGCCCACTGTTACAGCTTCACCTGTCAGGACACGCCCACTTAGCACTGAGTTCAGTTTCATCCTTACCTCTCAGGACACGCCCACTCAGCGCTCAGTTTCATCCTTTCCTCTCAGGACACGCCCACTCAGCGCTCAGTTTCATCCTTTCCTCTGAGGACACGCCCACTCAGCGCTCAGTTTCACCCTCAGAGCTTTGAAGTTAAATCGGAGACACTGAGCGCATCCTGCCCCGCCCTAACCTGCACATTTAGCCCTTTATTTAAATACAAAGGAGAAAAAAAAAAAACCTTTGAAGTTACATGACTGAATGATGACTGTACACACACACAGGCTGATGTTTCTTCTCTCACTTTTAACTCATTCAGTCTTAAAGCCTGTTGTCACCCCAGCTCGGTGACGTTCCTGTGTAGGATTTACCTGCATTCTGATGATCTAAACTGGATCATCTAAAGCTGGTGAGATTTGAACCAAAGCGCATAATGAGGATCTTTTAAACAAAGATTACAAAAACTGCCCTATTTATATACAGGTGATTAACGAAGGCTGAGCTGGTGTGTTATAACCTCGCTTTTCAGGACACTTAGTTGAAATGTTACGGCTCATTAATGAGATTAAAATCAACCTTGGGAGCGCCTCCACTCCTTCACTCCTTCACTCTGATAAAGTAGCTCACCTGAGTTGACCAGGAGATGGAACAGAACATGAGGACTTTTCACACACATTTATGAGATGTCATTTGGGAGACGCTCTTATCCAGTTAAATTTCATCTCATCTCAATTAAAATTTCATCTCATGATACATCTGAGCAGTTGAGGGTTAAGGGCCTCGCTCAAGGGCCTGACCGTGGTAGCTTGGTGGTTGTGGGGTTTGAACCTATGACCTTCTGGTCAGCAGTCCAACGTCCAATGAAGACTGGACTAGAGTTGGGTCGACGGGGTTGACTTACTTACTAAGTACTAACATGAATTAAAGACAAAGTTTGGACATCTTCTTACACACACACACACACACTTTTCTGATTAAAATGTAATGTAATTTCACATCCCATTTGCAGTGTACCTGTCCATATAATCTTATAAACATCCATAACACCTCATAAAGGTTTCACGATCTCTAAAACTTTATAAAGTTAAGCACTCGTGTCACTGACGAGGATGATGTAATGATGATGATGTAATTAACAGGATGTAATCTGCTTTTATTGCTCTTATCTCATATAGCAGTGTGTCTGTACTTCCTGCTGTGTGTGTGTGTGTGTGTGTGTTTTAAATTAACCATAAATTATTAAATAATTATTAACAAAGCTTTAATATTATTTATTTCATTCTTAAACAACATAAGCACCTTAAATACAAAATACCACAAAATACAAATTGTGCAAATGCTACAGAGAGCGAGAGAGGAATGTTCAGAAAGAAAAAGAGAAAGTCTGTGCTGTGTGTGTGTTTGTGTGTGTGTGTGTGTGTGTGTGTGTGTGCTTGCCTGTTTTGCCAGAAAGACTCAAAAGTGTAAATCTACATGCAAACCAAAGCTCAGTCGCTATATCTGCAAGCTCCTCCCACTCTGTGTGCTGTGTGCACACGGGTGTGCTGTACCTGTCTCTGTGTGTGTGGAGCTCTCACACCACACTGTGGCCAAAAGACAGACAGAGGGTCAGACAGAGGGTCAGACAGTCAGTATCCAGGCGGGCGGGTGAAGGTGCTGAGGGGACAGTCGTAGATGGGCTCAGACTCCGACCCTCCTCCTTCATCCTGCAAATCAGGAAGTTAACACACGCTTGTTATCATCCATCACAATGTTTATTTATCAGTAACGGAGCTCAAAAGGTGAGAAAATGATTTATGTACATGTGGGTGAGAATATTAGAATGAAAAGATGTGTTTCAGTGTAATAGGGTGAGAGCTGAAGGGTGTAGGGCATAGAGGATAGGAAATAGTGTGTAGGGACAGGGTGTGGGGTATAAAGTAAAAGTGGTCCAGGCAGTAGGAGGTGTTTGGAGGAGGGGATAGTAAATAGGGTACAGGAAGTGGAAAGCCTGGTGAAGGGAATAGTGTTTAATAGTGTTAGTGGAAAGTAGGGTGGAGGAGGGAGGGAGAAAGGAGTAGGGCACAGGGTGTAGAGATTAGGATGCAGTCTAAAGGGTGTACGGAGTGGGGTAAAGGGTTAAGGGTACAGGGTGTAGGGTGTAGGGTGTAGTGCAGGGAGGTTATCAGGGCTATGGTGGATGCAACTGTGTGTAGCTCCTCGGCTGTGTTCTAACAGAGATTCAGGGCAGACTGAAGGCGGGACCCTTATAAGGGCAGTGCTGATGTGTAGATGTTGGGATTGGGACACTGCTGATGGTTACCTTGGAGCCAGTGCTGATTCTCTGTAGTGTGAGATCTGAGAAACAAAACACAAAAAAAAGAAACACAAAAATTACACAACATCCACAAAACATGGACAAACCCCCCCACAGACACTGTGCTCCACTCGGGGTGGGGGGGGGGGGGGGGTGGGGGGGGTTTAGGTCCCTAGGCAGGGAGAACTGTGTGAATTCGGATGGAGTTTAATTTTCACTGCAGTATAAGTTGAAATAAGACTAAAATAAAAGAACAGCCGTCTCTCACCGGCGACGTGATCTCTGCGGTGGACCTGCTGCCAGAACCGCTCCTGTTCCCTGTGGACATACGAACACTGAGGGTCCAAATAGCTGTCTGGTCGACTCTCTGCGCTCTGCTCACTGTGACACTAGCACACTACAGAATTCTGTGTCTTAAGCCTACTGCAGTGCATTATGGGATGTCTTACCTTTGTCTCCTTTTATTGGCTGCTATCTTAGCTGTGAGGGAAAAAAAGAGGAGAAATTAGAGTTAACCAATGTGAGGATCAGATAACCCCGCCCCTTACAGGACAGAGTGATAACCCCGCCCCCTACAGGACAGTGGGAGGTTCAGATAACCCCGCCCCTTACAGGACAGTGTGATAACCCCGCCCCCTACAGGACAGTGTGATAACCCCGCCCCCTACAGGACAGTGGGAGGATCAGATAACCCCGCCGCCTACAGGACAGTGTGATAACCCCGCCCTCTACAGGACAGTGTGATAACCCCGCCCCCTACAGGACAGTGTGATAACCCCGCCCTCTACAGGACAGTGGGAGGATCAGATAACCCCACCTCCTACAGGACAGTGTGATAACCCCACCCCCTACAAAAGGTGTGATAACCCCGCCCCCCCACAGGACAGTGTGATAACCCCGCCCCCTACAGGACAGTGTGAGTATGAGTTAATGAATACAAACCATATTTGCGGATCCCTAAAGCCAGGACGATGAGCACCATGAGGAAGAGCAGGGCAGCCGAGACGGAGCCACACACCAACGCCATGTCCACTGATCCTACACAGAACTACACATCAGAGATACACAAAAAAAATAAAAGTGTGTGTGTGTGTGTGTGTGTGTGTGTGTGTGTGTGTGTATGTTACCCATGTGTGGAGTATGTTTATCTCGGGAAGACGGGCTGCAGGAAGGAGATCCTGAAACACATGACATAAACATTAAATCATCAAAATAACACACACACTTACACACGCGCACACACAAATGCATGTAAACACCCAGGCAAACACGGTCATACAAATACACTGATGCAATCACACACACACACACACACACACACACACACACACACACACACACACACACCTGTAACACAGGGCAGGGTGATGGGGCTGCTGAGTTCAGAATGTTCCCAGTTGTTAGCCAGCAGCACACTGTACTGACATTGGTACCCGCCCCCTTCCCCCCGCTGTCCTGCTGCAGCGAACTGCACTCTGTGTTCGATCTTTTGGGCGGATTGTGTTGCTAACGGCAACAAGGAGCCCTGTTGGAACAGGGAGAAATGAGCCCCAGGGTAGGAGGGTGACCCGGTACACACTAGCACCCCCTCTCCTCCCTCAGATAACAGTGGAGCTGGGAGATCAACTGTGGAGAGACACAGGAGAGAGACATTTCAGAGAGTGAGACAACAGAGAGAAAGACACAACAAAGAGAAAACCTTGACAGAGACACCTTGGAGGGGGAAAAACCTCAATAAGATTCAGAGGGAGACACGACAGGGAGAGACACAAACAAATTAGGGGGATATCTCAGGGAGACACACTGGAGAAAGACACACAAGAGAAGGAGACATGTCAGTTAGAGACACTTTAGAGAGACACATATCAGTAAGATACATCAGAGAGAGCGACAGATAGTGATTCATGAGAGTGGATGGGGAAAAACGAATGGTTATGACTATAACCTCTGTTCCCTGAAGGAGAGGAACGAGGTACAACACGTATTGTATGGGATAAAGGCAGTCAAACCTGTGGTGACGTAGGTGTAGCCCCGTCTATACCTATAAGCCCTCGTCACCACGGTTGACTCTCAGTTCGACAGTCGCTCTTCGCCGAGCTAAGCTGAGAGGCGGGGCAGCAATGTGTTGTACCTCGTCCTCTCCTTCAGGGAACATAACCATTCGTTCCCTTTCAGTCAATTCACTCGGTACAACACATTGTATGGGACATATATTCATGCCCTGCTGAGCATCTACCAAAGTTACCAAAAAAACCTGATAGCTACTCTACTGCCTCATGGACCCCGCAGAGAGGACACAATGGGACACCGAGGGGGCCGTTATGTCCAGACGGTAGAACCGGATAAACGTGTGCGGTGAGGAACAACTGGCTGCCGCGCAGATATCACACACGGACATCCCTTTGAACAGCGCCCACGATGTCGCCATAGCCCTTGTTGAATGTGCTTTCACACCCTGAGGCAGTGGGACACCCTTGCTGCTATAAGCTAATGTAATAGCCTCCACAATCCAATGGGAAAGCCACTGTTTAGCCAGTGCTTTACCCTTTACTGGACTGGCAAAGCAGACAAATAGTTGATCACATACATGCATATTCACTGTACGGTCCATGTAGACACTTAGTGCACGTACTTAGTTTTCCCTGCTCCTCAGAAGCAAAAGGAGGGGGCAGAAGCTATAAAGGTCAAAGACCATAGAGCTATACTCAGTGGAGACCACTTTAGGTACATAGGCCGCGTTTGGCCGTAGAGTAACCTTTAAACCATTCGCAGCAAACTGCGTACAAGATGGATGCACAGACAAAGCGTGGAGATCACCCACTCGCTTAGCAGACGCTAAAGCAAGAAGGAGTGCCGTCTTATATGAGATAATTTTCATATTTATAGACTCAACTGGCTCAAAAGGAGGGCCACAGAGGGCCTCAAGCACTAACAATAAATCCCAAGACGGAACGCTGGACCTCACAGTGAGTGACCGACGTTGTACCCCTCTTAAAAATCGTACTGCCAGCGGATGAGCCCCCGTTGACACTCCATCAAAACCAATATGACAGGCTGATCTAGCCGCCAGGTATACTTTAATAGTAGAGATGGAAAGGGCTTTTCTAACAGTTCTTGTAGAAAAGACAAAACCTCCACCATCGAGCACTGATATGGCAAAACATGACGTTCTTGACACCATTGCCCAAAAGCTCGCCACATGTAAGCATATAAACCTCTAGTAGACGAGGCCCGAGCACTTTGAATTGTCTCTATCACATTTGGAGGATGTCTTTAGCTATCAGATTAGACCTTTCAACAGGTAAGCCTGCAAGTTCCACAGTTTGGGACATGGGTGAACCACCTCCCCCCCCTGCCTGAGACCGAAGGTCCCTGAGGAGAGGAAGTTTCCATGGTTCTGCTGCTAGCAGGCTGACTATGCATCCCACAATTTCACCAGCCAACGAGGGGCACCAGGATTAGGGACTAACCCTGCTGGCGCACCCTCTCTGTGACAGGCCGAATCAGTTCAACTGAAGGAAAAGCATACAATAGAGCTGGGGCCCATGAGTACGCCAGCACATCGATCCCCAGAGGAGCACTGCGATCTGTTATGGAGAAGAAAAATGGGCATTGAGCATTCTCTTTGGATGCAAAAAAATCCACTACTGCCCTGCCGAAGCGCTCCCAGATCTGAGCTACCACCCATGGGTGTAGCCTCCATTCCATCACAAGCGGAACCTCTTTGGAGAGAAGGTCCGCCCCCAGATTCAGGTGCCCTGGAATGTGAGTGGCCCTGAGTGACAGAAGATGAACACTGGACCATAGTAATAGATAATGAGATAGTTTCAGCAGGGGAAGTGAACGAGTCCCTTTATATACAACACCGTGTCTGTTTATATACAACACCACTGTCTTTTGTCTGTCCTGATCAGAACATGATGGCCTGTCAGAGTCAGACGAAAATGTCTCAGGGCTGAGAACACCGCCAATAGCTATAATATATTATAATATACAACAAAAGTTGCTGTAAGGCCTGCGTTGTTCCTGTGACCACGCCCCTTGCCACGGAGCCGTCGCACAGAGCGCCCCATCCGCTCAGAGAGGCATCTGTTGACACCACTTTGTGAAACAACACCCTGCCTATTGGAGAGCCCTGGCGTAACAGCCTGGGTTCCCTCCAGGGCAGAAGAGCTGACATGCATGACGAAGTCACTGTCAGCCTCCTTTTGAGGTGTCGCGCAGCGCATAGGCGGTGAGAGTGCACGCAGCGCTGAAACGCACGCATGTTCAGCAGCTCGAGAGACACCCCAGCGTTCATGGACGCAGTCATTCCCCATAACTGTAAAAACACTCGGAAACGAAGTTTGTGTTGCAGCTGAAACTGAGCAAGCCAGCGCTGAAACGCGGCTATTCTGTGCTCTGACAGATGTGCTCGGCCTCTGAATGTGAGACAGAACTAATGCTGTCTGTTTCTCCGCCTGTTCATTTGAGCTCGCTATTAGCGTCCAGTCGTCTAAATCGGCCAGTATGCGCATGCCTCTCTCCTGAAAAGGAGACAGCGCCGCCTCGACGCACTTCGTGAACGTTCGGGGGAGCTAGCGACTAGGTACTCGTAGGCCACGCCCACTAATGCACACTTCAGAAATTTTCTGTGGCTCGGGAAGAATGCTACATGAAAGTAAGCATCCATGAGATCGATCGTAGTGAATCAATCTCCCGGGTCTATTGCCTTTAGCAGTTGCCTCAGTGTAAGCATTTTGAACTTGTATGTTATTAAAAACGTGTTCAATGTTCTTAGATCCAAAACAGGACGTAGTCCACCCCCTCTCTTCGGAACGACAAAATAACGGCTGTACCAACCCGAGTTCGTTTACGAAGGAGAAACTACTTGAATCGCCCCTTTGCCAAGAAGAGAATTTCTCTCCTGCCGGAGCACTGGTGTGTACGGAAGAGAAGCGCGGTGGCTTTGTGCGAAACTGCAGTCGGTATCCCGTAGCGACTGTGTTTTGCACCCATGTTGAGACTGCGCATGTGTAAACAGGCAAATAAACTGTAAACATCGAGGGCACTTCTCATAAGTCCCTGAGAATTTATTTGATTTTCAAACCCACCTCATAGCTTGAAATGGGGGGGGGGGGGGGGGGGGGACGGTGCTTGGGAGACTGTGTTAGGGAAGTGCAACGCCATTTGGGACTGATTCCCTGAACATAACATAGCGGCCTCTTGGGGGGAATTGAGAGAGGAGAAACAGTGTCTCCCTGCTGCCAGAGCTTGTCTCCCTTTAAAGTCCGAGCCTGTTTGGGCTTCATCTCTCGTCGCGGAATGATGTCTCGCAACGCCTCAGCCTGTTTTCTGTTGAAGTCAAACTTTGCCTGAATGGCATCGAGTGACTGACCGAACGAACGCTCAGCAGATAGTGGTTCATCCGAGTAGAATGTCGTGTCTCTATCTGGAATGTCAGAGAGCGTGAGCCATAAATACCTCTGTGCTGCTCGCCATCCCTCTGCCGATTTTTAACGGTTGTCGGTTCAGGAGGGAGAAAAAATCCCGCGAACCTCCGTGGTTTTTGAGCCGGCTGTGGGGAGGGCCACTCCACCTCCAGCGCCTCGGCCGCTCGGCGGTAGAGAGCAAAAATGAAGTGTCTTCCCGAGCGGCTAACGCAGTAGCAGCGGAGCTCTGAGCAGACGGCAACATTTCATGCTCGTCCTCCGACAAGCCGTGCATTTCTAGACCGATGTCGAGCACGGTATCATCCTTGAAAGCACGCTGCTGGCCAGCGCTGTAGGAGAGCTCAAGGTCCTCCGACCCCTCGAATTACTCAATTTTGTCTGCCCAGCTAAGAGCGGGGACTTCTGACGAAAACTCCTCTTCAGCAGACACAGGTGAAGCTGGAACTGCTACTTTGGAAAGGAGGGGGTCCTGCTGAGCGACTGTATTTTATTTATTTATTTATTTTCCAGGTCTCCACGAACGTGACCCGTCTTTCCAGCGTTGAATGCCGGAGCTGGCGACAAAGCGCACATGACTCGAGCTCAGAGAAGCCGCCCTCCTGCGGACAGGGGAGAACCGCGGACTGCTTCTTTGTCACATTAGCTCCCTTGCTCATACTAGCTAGCACTGTTAGCACAGCTAAACAGAGCCAACCAAACTGAGATATCGCTAATGCGTTGACTGACAGTGAACCTAAAATCAGCGCTCCGCGGGTAGACGACTCACCAAATAAGGCTGTTGTCGCTAACACCAACAGGAACAGTTAAGCTGATTTTAAGCTCAGTCTTATAATGTCAAATGTAGAGTTGACTAGCAGCACCTAGAAGAACTCTACGGAAAAGGTGTTCACAGCGAGGTGAAGAGCGTAAGAACTGAGAGTCAACCGTGGTGAGGAGGGCTTATAGGTATAGACGGGGCTACACCTACGTCACCACAGGTTTGACTGCCTTTAAGGCGTGAATAAAGGTGGCTTCAGCCAGGACACGAGAGGGCGTGATATCCCATACAATATGTGTTGTACCGAGTGAATCGACTGAAAGGGAACCACAGAGAGACACTTCAGAGAGATACCAGAGAGACACATGAGGGGTGGACATCACAGAGAGACAATTCAGAGAAATATCAGAGAGACACATGAGGGGTGGACATCACAGAGAGACAATTCAGAAAAATATCAGAGAGACACATGAGGGGAGACATCACAGAGAGACAATTCAGAGAGATACCAGAGAGACACATGAGGGGTGGACATCACAGAGAGACAATTCAGAGAAATATCAGAGAGACACATTAGGGGAGACATCACAGAGAGACACATTTTTCTATGAATCTATTTTTACGAAGGGTAAGTATAAACGCTGCTTAATAGAATCGTGACAGGGGAAGACAGTAGAAATGATAAAAAAGAAGATGTGTCTAACCTCGTACAGTAACAGAGACAGGTGTGCTGGGGGCGGAGCTTTGATCCCCCTCAGGCAGGTTTACCATGTAGAAGCAGGTGTACATGCCCCCATCAGCCACGCCCACTGGTCCCACCCAGAACTGAGGATTCGTGGAACGGCTCACGAACTGAAAGTCCTCACCTTCCCCGTGTTGTTTCTGGAGGACAAATGCCACAGGGGCAGGTGTGGGAGGGGCCTGACAATGGAACTCTATCACCTGACCAGGCTGGACACGCCCATCTGGAGGTTTGACTGAAAGCTGAGGAGGAGCAAAGGGCATGGGAGGGCCTGTAGAGTGAAGGAGAAGAGAAGTAAGAAAAAAATCAATGCCTGTCTCTATTTATCTGTCCGTCCATCCGTCCATCCAGTGCAGTTCTGTTCCTAGAGAACTAAAAACACAGAGTAGAAGAATTATAAAGTCAAAGGTACAAGGAAGGAAAAGTGGGGGAAAAAAACATTCTGGAAATGAGCAGGAAAAGAGAAACGCAGTAGAGTGAGAGAAGTAGAGTCGCTTAAAAAATGGGGTTAACAAAAAAGAACTGAGGCAGAAAAACGAGTGGAATTAGTGAAAAACAGGAAACAATGACCTTAAAAGGAAAGTGGAAGAGAAATAGAACATAGTGTGTGTTATAATGCAGAGACAAAAGAAGAGCAAGAATGTTAATGTGTGTGTGTGTGTGCGTGTGTGTGTGTGTGTGTGTGTGTGTGCGTACGCGCGCGTGTGTGTGTGTGTGTGTGTGTGTGTGTGTGTGTAATGGGTGGTGCAGGTGTGGTTCTGTGGTCTGTATTGGGCAGGAAACAGTAAAACCTCTCTTCAGTTCCTCCTGTAACCGTCACAAATCTCTAAAGATTTATTCTGAGAAACGTGCCGGAGTGTGAAACGTTCAGCAGAGCGACGCTCAGGAGCGAATTAAACTAAGTAAAGATTCATTCACTGAACTAAAGAGAGAGAGAGAATTGGGGAAACAAGATTAATTCACACGATAAAGGGAAGTATTACACAGCAACACATCATAAACCACATCTGTCCACATCGAAATTCCTGAGTCGTTCGAATAGGGTGTATGTTTAAAGTTTGTGTGTGTAAAAGAACAGGTCTGAATGGTGGGTGTTTCTCACCTGCGCTCTCATTCATTCATACTCTTTACTAATAGAAAGACAAAGCAGTGTGTTACAGCCTGTATAGAGGTGTGTGTAGGACAGTGTGTCGTGCTGGAAGCTTTTATCACATTGTTCAGTAAAGAAAAAAAAACGGTTGTTTCTGTAACAGCCTCAGCAGCGCCTCATTTCCCCTCTTGTCTGTTCCAGCCCCTCAGCATCAGCAGTGAACTCATCACCTCCTGATCATCTCTCATCATCTGCACCTGTTTCTCACTGGATCAGGACGTCATGTAGATGTTTTTATGCTTGAATGATTCACAGGTCACTGTGTGGCTTAACAAAACCAAAACCATCCCTCTGAAACTGCTCAAGTACAGTACAGGGACTGGAGGGGACATGAGAGACAAAAAAGTCCTTCAGGAAGACTGGAGAACTGTTCCTCAAGACCACATTAAACATACAGGAAAATCTGGAGCTCTGGAAGCTGAATATGAAGAAATGAGGGGGGTCAAGACTTTTGCACAGTACTAGTAGAGTACAGAGTAGAGTGTACTCTAGTAGCTGAGTGTATGGAGCTGCACATGGTCACAGTGAGACGGGTGTGAGACGTACGTGGAGGTGGGTGGAGCCGGGTGTAGGGGCTGTACATGCTGAGGTCGTAGCGGCAGCAGTAGATCTCCTCCGTGTCTGCGGCGGCGGTGTTGAGCTGGAAGTCGGCGTGCGAGCGGTCTGTGTCGAACTGCCGCGAGTCCACGAGTTTGCGGACGCGGTACAACTCAAACACCCTGCCGCTGTGACCTTCAGGCGCCTGGCACCGAATCCACACACCCGAGGACAGACCCGAGGACACACCCGAGGACACACCCGAAGGCAGGCCTGAGGACAACTGCACCAGCTCCGGGGAGGGAGGAGTCTCCTGACCCAAAGCTCCGCCCACTGCTTAACCAGAAACAAGAAAGTTACTGTAGATCAGTAATCTGTTCTCTCTACCAGACTTCTCACTGCTGTCTAATAATCATCATCATCATCATCATCATCATCATTATTATAATAATGACAACAGCTTTATCAAAAAAAATTATAATAATAAATAATCAAAGATAATAATAATAATAATAATAATAATAATAATTACAACAGCTTTATAAAAAATAGATAACACAGCTAACTGTCTGTCAAAACTCTAATGATACTAACTGAACTATAACTGAAAACTAACATAATTATTGAATTTAATAAATAAATAATAAAACGGCAGTGTTTAGACTTAAAATATTATTTTTATATGAAGCACATATATCAGGATCTCTCTTTCTGACACACACACACTTTTCCATACAGCTAACAGTCCGTCAAAAAATATCTGTCTAAAAAAATGATGCTCATGATTAATAGTTTAATTATTTAATAATTTATCCAACATACAGATAATTATACAACCTGAATTATAACTGAATAGTTTAATGCAGAGGCTTTATTCAGATGCAGCTCTATCACGTGTGTGTGTGTGTGTGTGTGTGTGTGTGTGTGTGTGTGTGTGTGTGTGTGTGTGTGTGTGTGTGTTTCATTCAACAAATACATTTTAATGTTCAGTGTCATCATGTGGAAATAAAACATAAATAAAAGCTGGAGAAAATCTGAGGTCTGACTCAATGAATCACACACACACACACACACACACACACACACACACACACACACACCACTCTTAATTTAAACTGAACAATGAGAGGAAATGAGAAATGTGTTCTCTAGAAATTGGAATAAATCTCTGTCTCACACACACACACACACACACACCACACACACACACACACACACACACACACACACTCACCACAGGTTTGGAGAAACAGAGCAGAAAAGATCTGAAGCCTCGTAAAGACAAATCCACACAGTGACATTCTTAAAGTCTGAACAAGTGACACTGTGACTGTTATGTAAAAGGTGTGTGTAAGGAGATCTCACACACACACACACACACACACGCACACACACACACACGTTGCTAAGACCTCCTTCAGTACAAGAAACTTCCTGTGGTGAAGAAACTCAACAATTTCATCAGCGCTTCCTCTCAGTATTGTTCATGTGAACTTCCAGCTGATGAAGTTCCTCAGTGAGGAAGAAGTTCATCTTAAAAACACATCTGTTATTCTCTCTCTCTCTCTCTCTCTCTCTCTCACACACACACACACACACACACACACAGTGAGATCTATTCTCTACCCCCCCCCCCCCCCCCCCTCAGTGATATACTGACACATGGGGATGGATGGGTGCCAATACTTTAACACACTGACCAGAGATTGAAATTAAACTGTGGAAAAACTGTATGACTATTACAGCACACTGCTGTTTTTTTGCAGCTTCCAGTTTGATCTTTTTTCATATTCATTATAGATCATCTACATATGCAAAACCACGCCCACTTTATGAATCCAGTTTAATCAATGCTGGTTACATTAATGAAAGTAAATGTAGTAATTGTATAAGATTAATTCAATAATACCATTAATATGTAAAAACAAAAAACAAAAACACAGAAAAAAGGGGAAGAGAAAAGAAGGTAAATTTAAAAAACGAAACCCTGGGGGACTGAAACCGAGATCACGTGACCTCCAAGGAAACTGGACAGGAAGTTACCGACTGAGAGAGAAAGGAAATGACATCACATCTCTCCTTAACCATGTTATCACTAACAAAGGTGTGAGTTATTGTTCGTCAGTGTCGTATATCTCACAGCTGGATGTTACAGAAACGTCACCTCCGCACTGTGTGATTAACCCGAGGGATCGTGGGAGCGCACACACACACACACACACACACACGTGCAGTAAAGAGGGTGCTTCCTGTGGACATTCCCGAGAATAATGCTGCAGATATAAAAGTTTACACACCCCTGTTAAAGTAGCTATCTTTTGTATTGTAATTAAATAAAACCAAGAAAAATCATATCAGATCTTTTTACATCTTTAATGTGAAATAATAATAATAATAATAATAATAATAATAATAATAAACCACAATAAAAAGAAAAAGCATCTACCCAATGGCAGATGAGACTGAATTCTTGTAACCAATCATAACGCAGCAGTCAGGATTGACGGGACAAGGTGAGGGCCGATCCGAATCTTTTGAAGCTCCTCCATGAGTAAAGGTTTGGACTTTTTAGCGTGAGTTCTGTGTGTTGTGCTTCTGGTAACATCTTACAGAGCAGCAGATCAGCTCTGACGGTGGAAATCTGAAAAACAACAACATTTGTAAAAATCTAAAGCAACATGAATGTGTGTGTGAGTGTGTGTGAGCAGTGAAGGACTTGTAGAGCAAGAATGTACAGTAGGTGTGTGAACGATGCAGGAAGGAGCTGTAGGTAACTGAGTCAAAACGAGAAATCAAAACACAGGAAATGAACGAATCAATCAGATTAAAGCCTGACATGAACACGGAGAAGGTGTGTGTGTGTGTGTGTGTGTGTGTGTGTGTGTGGGACGTCTGATATTAAACACTCTTACACAAATGATACTGTTATATACTATAGATAACAGGAAGCTCATTAACCATGTGATGTTTCTGCTGATGTTGTCTCAGACATGTTTGCTTTCATTTCCAGTTATTAATATTCGTAAAATTCCTCATGAATTATTCAGATATTTAAAATAATCACCTGGTGTTAAAAAGGACGAATTAAAAAACATTACATCAAGACTGTGTGGGTTTTATTCTAAAGACAGAATTGGGCTTTATCTCTGTGTCTTTTCTCCTACTGTGTGTGTGTGTGTGTGTGTGTGAGTCTTGAATTTTGAGTCTGTGAGGGTTGAACTTGACCTCCCCCTGTTTTACTCCATGTGTGTCATATGGTTTCCTAGGAAACAGTTATGCTGTCTGCCTAGCAACCCCCCACCCCGTTACTTACACATGCGTGCACACACACACACACACACGCACACACACACACAGGGCAGAAAAATGTTCCTCTCAGAAAAGAAGCTCCCAAGCTCTGTGTGTGTGTGTGTGTGTGTGTGTGAGTGGATCATGTCACTATGATGTCATATCCTGTCCTGAGAATCTGATCCACACAGCTACACGGTTTATTTCCAAACAGCTTTCTGTTAAACTTCACACACACACACACACACACACACAGCTGAACATCAGTGCATAATTATATTCACTACCAACACCAGGTGCTATTAATATTCACAGTTATGCTAATTAGTACTCTTCTACTCCTCCTAGCACATCATCACTAACGTTAGCTAACATCAGTTAGCCAGCGAGTCTCAGGCGGAGTCTCAGACTCACATCCTGCTCTAATCACTCACTCACTCACTCACTGATTTGAACACAGCCTGGCAGTAGCTTAGCGAGAGCTACCAGAAACTTTCACAGTGTAAGGTGTGTAAAGGTAGATCAAGACTAGGGGCGGGGCATACACACGAGAGAGAGAGAGAGAGAGAGAGCACGTGAGACTTTTAAAAAAGCATTTAATTCAATTTGGCACACAGGATTATTTTATCAGGTTTTAAAAAGTGGTGTAGGGGGTGAAGTATATGACATCATCAAGTCCATCTATTTGAACAACAAATGCAGCATAAAACTCGGCAACAAAAGGGCAGGATACTTCACTTAAGGGTGTGGGGGAGACAGTGAGTGGGGGAGACAGGGGGCGGGGTGAGACCGGTTGTGGGGTGAGACAGAGCGTGGGGGGGGGGGGGGGGGGCAGGGCTGCAGCTTGAGTCCAACTCTGCTCAATATTTACAACAATGAGTTAGCGGTGTTACTGGAACAATCTGCAGCTCCTGGACCATAAACAATACGGAGCAAGTCACTTTCTGCTCTATGCAGACGACCTGGTGCTGCTGTCTCCCGACTTACAGCAGCACCTGGACCTGCTGGATCTGCTGGAGCGGTACCATCAGAACTGGGCCCTGACAGTCAATCTGGCCAAAACCAAAATTGTCATCTTCCAAAAAAAGTCCAGATCTCAGGAAAACAGACACGTGTTCACTCTGGGAAACTCCGCCCTAGAGCACGCGTTACACTGTGACTAGCTGGGACTGAAATCTGGGAGTGAATGCACTGAAGGAAAAAGCACGAAGAGCTCCACATTCAATCAAGACAAGATTCTACAGAAACACATCCAGTTAGAATCTAGTGTAAAATCTTCGATAGCGTCATTGCGCCTATTATACTCAGTAACACACTAACCCCTAACACACTGCAGTCTCAGAGCAGCACCAGAGTCAGACACATCACTGATCAGATGAGGAGAGACGATCTGGAGCACTGGGACAGTCAGACCCAAACCCGGTCCAGACTGCACTGCTATCGGGCCCTAAAGAGAGAGAGGACGAACCGGCAGAGTGTCTCTTCACCGTCAGAGACACCGAGCAGAGACGGATCCTGAGCAGGGACAGGCTGAGAGACACCGTCTGGCTGTGGAGACGCTCAGACACAGGAGGACCTGGAGCACAGAGAGCAGAGACTGTGTGTGTGTGTGTGTGTGTGTGTGTGTGTGTGTGTGTGTGTGAGGCCGAGACCGAGCTGCACTTCCTCCTTCCACCTTCACTGAGATCATCACTCAAAAAATCCCAAAATGTTTCCAAATGAACAGAAGGTGAAGAAATGAGAATAATTTTAGGAGAAGGCTGCACTGCTCCCCTCGCTGGAGTGTGTGAGTGTGTGTGTGTGAGAGACAGTGAGACACAGCGTACACACACCCTGAATATCACCAACTAACTACACTTTAATATCATTACTGTTCACATGTCTCGATTAAAGCGTGTTATAGTAATAATGTATGCAGCACAGCACCGCGCTTCCACCTTAAACGTACATTTACATCAAATACCGCACAGAGCTTTATCAATAATCTTCCAGAATTATCAACTTTGATTGGATCGCCATCTGACTCCACAAAACTCGAACAGGCGAATGAATATCTAGAGTCAGCACTTCGTTATAGCTTAGATAATGTAGCTCCAGTTAAAAGGAAAATGATTAGAGATAAGAAACTCGCTCCTTGGTATAATGACCACACACGTGCTTTAAAACAAACCGCTCGAAAATTTGAACGTAAATGGCGCCAAACTAAATTGTTAGTATTCAAAATAGCTTGGAAGGAGAGCATCCTGAACTATAAAAAAGCTCTCAGTGATGCTAGATCAACGCATCTCTCCACTCTTATAGAAAATAACAAAAACAACCCGAGATTTTTATTTAATACCGTAGCTAACTTAACTAAAAACAAGACCACTGCAGAAATCTCCACAACAACATCATGCAGTAGTGAGGATTTCATGAACTTTTTCAATAACAAAATCATAAATATTAGGCAAAAAATTCAGGCTTTGAAAACAGACAATTTAAATAATTCAGATGATCTAACCACATCACATCAGAACTTAGAACACTTTACTCCCCTTGAAGCGAGGGAACTAATTTCACTCATCTCTTCTTCAAAATCGTCAACCTGTATATTAGATCCTATACCGACACATTTTCTCAAACAGATAGTACCAGCAATAATAGAACCCCTGTTGAAAGTAATTAACTGTTCACTCAGCAGTGGGTATGTCCCCAAATCCTTTAAATTAGCCGTCATTAAACCGCTAATCAAGAAACCTGACCTTGACCCCTGTCTGCTTTCTAATTACAGGCCGATATCAAACCTTCCCTTTATCTCCAAGATTCTGGAAAAGGTAGTATCACAGCAGCTATGTTCACATCTACACAGAAATAGCATAAATTAACTGTATCAGTCAGGATTTAGGCCTCATCACAGCACAGAGACAGCACTTGTTAAAGTAGTAAACGACCTCCTATGGGCCTCTGATCAGGGTTGCGTCACTATACTTGTGTTACTGGACCTCAGTGCAGCTTTTGACACCATTGATCATAGTATTCTCCTTCACAGATTAGAAAAGGTAGTAGGAATTAAGGGAACTGCCCTCTTTTGGCTCAGATCCTATTTGACTGATCGTTATCAGTTTGTAGATTTAGATGGTGACCATTCCTCATGTTCTCAAGTGGAGTTTGGTGTTCCACAGGGTTCAGTTTTAGGCCCACTGCTTTTTTCCCTTTACATGCTTCCTCTGGGCAACATAATTCGTAAACATGGTATTAGTTTTCATTGTTATGCTGATGACACACAATTATATGTCTCAGCAAAACCAGATGAGAAAAACCAGTTTGCTAAAATCGAGCAGTGTGTGCAGGACATAAGAGATTGGATGTTAATTAATTTTCTTCTGCTTAATCCTGATAAGACAGAAGTTCTGGTCATAGGACCACAAGTAGCTAGAAGTAAGCTTTCTGATCACACTGTAACTTTAGATGGTCTTTCTGTTCCATCAAATGCAACAGTAAAAGACCTCGGTGTGATTATAGATTCCAGCCTTTCGTTTGAAGCTCATGTAGATAATATCACCAGGATAGCTTTCTTTCACCTTAGAAATATTGCCAAGATAAGAAACATATTGTCACTAAATGATGCAGAAAAACTAGTTCATGCTTTTATCACCTCTAGGTTGGACTATTGTAACGCCTTACTGTCTGGTTGTTCAACTAGGTGTATAAACAAGCTTCAGTTAGTACAGAATGCAGCAGCGAGAGTCCTCACTAAAACCAGAAGATACGAGCACATCACCCCTATCTTATCTACACTGCATTGGCTCCCTGTGAAATTTCGCATCGATTTTAAGATACTACTTTTGACATTTAAAGCACTAAATGTTCTCGCGCCACAGTATCTGAGTGAACTGTTAGTGTCTTACGATCCACCACGCCTACTTCCATCAAAGAATGCAGGCTGCCTGTCAGTACCACGTATTATTAAAACTACAGCAGGGGGCGGAGCTTTTTCTTACAAAGCCCCAAAGTTATGGAATAGTCTTCCTATTAATGTTCGGGACTCAGACACAGTCTCAGTGTTTAAGTCTCGGCTAAAAACCTATTTATTTAGCCAAGCATTTTTGTAAATAGATGAACCTTAGGTAAAGGAGCAGATCTGGGGGACTCATGGACGTAGAGTATTCTGGTGAACTGGTATGTTTAGATGCTGTCCTCCCCACTCTCATTGATCACTCAGGTTTGTTGACGGTGAGGTGATTGGTTGCTTTACATCTCAGGGAGCCCTCATGTCTGTGTTTCCTTCTGGCTCTCCCTTTTAGTTATGCTGTTATAGTTAGTCCTGCCGGAGTCCCTGCTTGCACTTTGCACTAAATATACATTCACCTTATACATGTTGACTGTGACCAGACCTAACTGCCATCTCTCCTTATTTTCTGTTCTCTCCTCTTCTGCTCTCTCTCTCTCTCTCCTCTCTCCTTTCCCTCTCTCTGTCTCTCTGTCGAGCTATACATGTTTCGCTCCTGAGTTGCCAGTGATCCAGACCCCTCTGCCCTCTGGAGCCGTCTAACCCGTCCTGGAGTCCTGCTTCTGGTTGGAGATCTCGTCGCATGGATGCCCCGTGTGGTCTGCCTGGATTCGTGTGGTGGCTGGGGATGGTTTCCATGAAGACTGTCCTATCATAGATTGATGCTCTGGGGACCTGTGACTTCAGTTGTTCGATAACTCAGGACCGGAATCCCCTACAGTCTACCTGAGCCTCCGGAAACAAACTGGACTCCTTTTAATTTTAAAACATCTCCTGTTATACTGAACTTCCAGTCTTACACATTATTATGCTGATCAAATCCCTGCTCTCCGTTATCACCCAGATGAGGATGGGTTCCCTGTTGAGTCTGGTTCCTCTCAAGGTTTCTTCCTATTACCATCTCAGGGAGTTTTTCCTTGCCACCGTCGCCCTCGGCTTGCTCATCGGGGACAATCTTATCATTTTGATTCATATACATTGCATAAAAACTTACTTCTTTTTATTGTGTAAAGCTGCTTTGCGACAATGTCAATTGTTAAAAGTGCTATATAAATAAAATTGACTTGACATAGTTGTTGTTGTTATTAATGTTGATGTTATGTATTATTATTATTATTACTACATATACATATTATTATTATGTTTTATTTGTGTCTAATACGTTTATAATGTTTATAAATTCAGATTGATGTTATTTATAATGTATTTATATTTATGTTCATGTCAGTAAAACTCTTCTGACCTGAACTGAGAGAGAGAGAGAGAGAGGGGGGGGGGGGAGGGGGGTTCATTGGTGGAGGTCAGGAGCAGTGAACACACACTGAACTGAGAAGATCTGTGTGTGTGTGTGTGGCGCGGTCGGGGGGAGCGAGGCGCGCGCAGCTTCTCTTGGCTCGTTATGCAACTACCGTGACCCACTAACACACATCTGTGTGTGTGTGTGTGTGTGTGTGCGCGCGCGCGCGCGCCAGGGGGCAGGGAAAGGAACCGGAGAGACACGAGCACGCGGGACTCGGACACACACACACACACACCTAACGGGGAAGAACAGAGAGAGGGAGAGGGACTGGAACACACACACACACACACGTCACTGAACAACCGACGCGCGAGACCGCTACACTCCGGTAAGAGCACGTGCTGCCCGTCTTTGTGTGTGTGAGAGATCAGGAGCACGTGACGGGTTGTCTTTGCACTTCCGGTTGTGTTTTAATGTACTGCTGTGTAGATTCACATCTGTGTGTGTGTGTGTGTGAGAGAGATTATTACTGTAGAATGTCTGTGAATTTACTTTGAATCCACAGTGAGGCGCGCGCGCGTGTGTGTGTGTGTGTGTGTGTGAGGCTGCACTTCCTGTCCCACTGACCTATTTGTGTGTCTTTCCGGTGCTTAGGGTTTGGGCCAGTGAAACACACACACACACACACACACACACACACCATGTCTCACATTGGCAAGCATGACTCATCTTTAGAACTGGCTCTGTGTGTGTGTGTGTGTGTGTGTGTGTGTGTGTTTGGGGTGATACTCTATCTGAAGAGTGGAACGGACAAATAAAGAGTGAGTAAGTGCGTGTGTATGTGTGTGTGTGTGTATGTATGTGTGTGTGTATGTGTGTGTGTATGTATGTGTGTGTGTGTGTGTGTGTGTGTGTGTGTGTGTGTGTGTATGTATGTGTGTGTGTATGTATGTGTGTGTGTGTGTGTGTGTGTGTGTGTGTGTGTGTGTGTATGTATGTGTGTGTGTGTGTGTGTGTGTGTGTGTGTGTGTGTGAATGGCTCCTGGTTTACCGTACACACCTGCACACAGAAGTGACCTACACGTCAGCTGGAGTGCTTCCTGCTGCTCAGTGCATAGAAGACAGACACACACACACACACACACACACACACTACAGGAATTATTACAGCACACACCTCTGTACAGAACACTAATCCTGTCTGAGTAGGGCTTCACACACATACTGTACACACACACACACACACACACACACACACACACACTAACATTGCAACATTTTTTACATGTGTATTTCTCAATGCGTGGTTTATTTTGTGTGTGTTTGTGTTTCGTCACACACCACATTTCTACCCCATGTAGCTACATGTCGTTGTCTAGCTGTACAGTATAGACGCTAGCACACAGCGATGACACAGCGATGATGATGATGATGATGAAGCTCATACAGTGTGTCTAAGATTAACGCCTGCTGTTTTTTTCTGATCTGTAGAACGTCGGACCTGGTCCTCGATGTCACACACACGGCCGCTCCTGTTACAGCACCATGGAAACTCAGCCCCGCCCCAGCCCCTCCACCCACGCAGACTCGGACACCCTGGACGACACCCCGGATGTAGGAAGTAGCGGCGGCGGCAGGGGCTCGTCAGGGCCGCGTCGCCAAACCCAAACCTGGTGTGAGCTGCAGACGCAAGCGCGAGTTCATCTCTGAGGATCACAAAGACGCGTCGTACTGGGAAAAACGCCGCAAGAACAACGAAGCCGCCAAGCGCTCGCGGGAGAAGCGCAGGGTCAACGACATGGTCCTGGAGAACCGGGTGATGGCGCTCAATGAGGAGAACCTTCGCTTGAAGACTGAGATTCTGCAGCTGAAGCTCAGGTTCGGCCTCATCAGCTCCCCGTCCCACACGGAGAAACCATCACGCGTCAGCAGCGCCGCTGAAAGCAATCGCTCTTCAGAACAACAGGTTTTCCTGAGCACTCACGCGCTGATGAAGTCGGACACGTCGGAGGCAGAGAAATTTACTCTGAGTGAAGGTCAGGTGTTGTTATCCAACTGTTCCTCTCAAGGTTCTTTGTCCGATTTCTCAGACGGATCGTCTCCGGACTGTCCCGAGGCTTCGAATTACGAGCTGAAGCCAGAAAGCGGTGACGTTCATGAACGAGCACATCAAAGCAACGTGCAAGAACAGCAGCCTGCTTCTAACCAGAGGAGCGTGATTCTGTACAGCAGCAGCTCCAAGGTCTCTCAGAACCAAGCAGATGCAAAGCAAACAGGAAGTGTCGTTCCACCGCGACCTACCGCTTTAGAGACGCTCTCAGAAGTGGCTCAGCAGCTTGCGAGCAGATCACTGGACACAGATGTTCACCACAACCTTCCAGACCATCGTCTCCTGGACGAGGCTGATCCCCAGAAGGTCTGCCTGCCTGATCCACCGACGCTCACCCACGAGGACCACCTGAGACACGACAGCTTCTCCTGTAAGGACACATTCTCAAGTGATGGAGATCCTCACAGCTCAGACAAGGAAACGTCCACAGATGATGAGTCTCCGTCGTCTTCGTCCTCAGAAACCGGTCAGAGCTCGCACTCTGTACAGAACGGAGGAGATGTTAAAGCGGCAGCGTTACCGCACAAGCTGAGGCTCAAACACCGATCCGTGTGCAAGGAGGAGCCGAGTCACGTACCTTCAATGTCTTCAGCACATCTGCAGTCAGGAGACATCATCCCTCAGTGCGCAGACGTACCTCCTGAACCTTCTCCGTGCAGGAGACTGGAGTCACGAGGAGGAAGGAACAAGAACCCTGACTGAGATGCCTCCTCTGGTTCCACAGTCTCCATCTCTGCAGCACTTTGTGCTTTTTAATATTTTGTTAAACTTTCTTAGACGATGCTGGGTTACAGCTCCACCTGCTGGAGGAGGTTCCTCCGGTTCCTCACGCTGTAGCTCAGACTCCACGTGCTGTGATGATCTCACATGTTCAGAACTTGCTTGAAGGAAAGCTAAAGTGCACTACAGTCCTCGTAAACTTCCAGCACTTCGTCTACTTCAGCACTACAGGAGCACTCGCTCACCTTCGCCATGAAACCCAAGAGCATCATGGGAGAAAAAAATTGAGGCGATAAATGGAATTTCTGTGACCGGGAACAGAGGATTCATGTCTAGCTGAAGAAGTGAGGAGTGATGTAGAGCGGATCCTGCTGTTCCTCTGTTAACACTAATGCAATGTCTCACCCTCTCACTCACACTCACATACACACACACACACACACACACACCAGGGTAAGAACGGAGTTGCACTTATAACATGCCACACTTGGCCTTGTTCTCAGACTAAATTAGCAAAGTGAGCTAACTCTCCTAGCTGCGTACTCTCAGCTCGCGTACCCTCGCGTCCAAGTCCAGCGTGTGGATTTATTCACTGATTTAGATCTAATTAGTGTGGGATTGAAACCACAGCTGTATGCTTGTGATGATTTTTTTGGGAAATGAATCAATCTCCTGTGCGCGGGGTCAGAACTAGCAGGAAAAAAGGGCTGAATGTATGGTGTGACCCAGCACCAGGGGGCAGTGTCGCTCTGTCACAAAGTGACCGCCAGAACATCAACTCAGTCCTAAAGCTACAGACTGGAAATGAATGTACGATGGCGTACATTCGTCAATATGGGTTTAATAATTAAAAAAAAAAAAGAATTTCCGAAGATTATGAGAAAAAAAGTCATAAATTCACGAGAAGAAAATGGGCTAAAGTAAAAAGTCTTTCCTTGGTGCTAAATCCAGGGGACAAGTAGATCTTCCACTCCAGTTATAATGTAAAACAAGTGATGTCGGCATTGCAAAGTGTTTACGGCACACGGTTTCCCGCCTTCATAGGAAAAAACCCACAGATCTTCGAGTTTTTTAACACAAAAAATTTCACTTTTTCCTGTAAATTTACAGGTTTTTTTCTCAGTTTTTTGTTAGTTTTAAACTTGAACATTTTGAGATTTTGTCTTAAAAATTTCAACTTCTGTGTTTTATACTCCTCCCCTTCCAGTTCATTTTTTAAACCCCATATCGGCCCCAAACTTTTTAAAACACAGAAATTAACACAGAATGATTTTATAAATTCTAACCCTAATAAATATTCAAAAGCACTTAAACATGTAATTAAACACAAACAGTTTTTAGGACATTTCACACAATTTCGCTTTTAAATCATTAAATAATCTCAAAGAAATTAAACCCTTTAGCCTCCTGTTAAACCTGAAAGCACAAAAACATTCCAAAACATGCAGTTTAATGAGAAATGAGACACACACAAAGTGTGTGTGTGTGTGTGTGTGTGTGTGTGTGTGTGTGTAAGATGTGTAAGATACAACTAGGCGGTTAATTATTATTATACTGTAATTCTCGTTCTTCTTCACTCTGAACCTTTATCATGTTTAATTCAGATCCAAAGGTACCAAACCCGAGGTTCACTTCCTGCTCTGGGGTCATGTGACACTTCTGACACACAGACATCGTGAACTGTAAAATATTCCTTCATCATCATCATCATCATGTTATGGAGTAAAACACTAAACTCTTCTCCTTACACTTTGTCTAAATGCTGGAGTTAAATCTGTTTCCTTTATTTTGTCTCATTATAAACAGTGTGTGTGTGTGTGTGTGTGTGTGTGTCACATGTGGGTGTGTGAGTCATGACGTTCATGTGGGAACTAAAGCAGCCTGATGCAGGACAAAACTGTGAATAATAATTTTAATTTAAAGTAGGATTTCATCAGCATGACATTACACTCTGTTTAAACGTGTGTGTGTGTCTTCAGTAAAGTCATACTCCTGTCTAGTTCAGATCAGTGACGTCACTGCGCATCAGACTGTAAACTAAACCCTGGTCCAGGTTCCGTCTCAGACTCGACTCTGCCTCACTTCTAATCATTTTCATAAACAGAGACGAGTCCTTAAAACACAGACTGATACAAATGGAATAAAAAGTCAGAATAAAAACAATAACCTGCATACAGGAATATCAGAGGGGTGACACACACACACACACACACAGGACACAATACTCAGTGTTAAATTAGAGAGATTGAGTCCGCTATGACCCCCCAGTGAACCGCTGGTGCCTCTTGTGGACAGAGGGGAAAGTGCAGCTAATCCTGGCCTCTGATTGGTCAGCAGGTGTTGATTAATTCTCTGTAACAGCAGCTCTGACTGTAGCGCAGCTCTATATGAAGCCTTTTTGTTTCCATAGTAACGGCTCATTCACAGGTTAGAGCGCACACGCCACTGACCATAAACACATGAAACAGTCTGTTATTGTTGATGTTTTAGAAGATCAGTGTAAGGAGACTCCAGTGCTTTCTGTCATTTCTCAGTCACATGATACAACAAGCTGTGTGTAGCTTTATTGACTTTACAAAGAGAGCGTGTGTGTGTGTGTGCGTGTGTAGTATACTGTAAGTTATAGCTGTAATGTATAGTTTAGTGACTGAAGTGAATCCTGCGCTGATGACTTGAACTCTGCGGTGATGTGAGAGACAGGAGAAGAGACACACACACCTAAGACATGTGGACATCCAGTGCATGTCTCCTGTTCCTCCTGATGTTACACTACCTCATCAAGCGTGTGTGTGTTGTGTCCACTACATGTGCAGCTTTGAGCTTAATGAAATCAGTGACGTAAAGTTAAACCTCAAAGCCCAGAGCGACAACCGCATACATAACGAGTGTGTCTGGGAGAAACACACACACACACACACACACACACTCCTCACTTATGCAAAATTTCTAATCTGATGTATTTGGATTTTTTATTTTATTTACACAAGTGTAAATTTTTATATTTAAATTGTTCTATATTTCTCACATCTGCTGCAGTCTCATGTTTCACTGCTGTGTGTTAAAAAGAACAAAATAAAACTGGTGTGTTTAACTGTGTCTTGTGTAGTTACACACACACACACACACACACACACAATCCAGAGCCCTGAGCTCCCCATCCTACACGTTACAGCTGTACGTTAAAGAATTCCTGCTGTCTTACGGCGCCCCCTGGTGGCTCAACATTTCTTTGTCCTCGTCCTGGGCCCAGTGAGATTTTTGTATGAAATCTGTCTTATAACACCAGAAGAAGACGTTTTGAAATTTCCTTCTGGATCAATCAAATATCTCAAATATCTCATTTAAAATTGCCAAATAAAGAGCAGCATTTAGTCACGTGCAAAAGACACTAGCAAAAAAGAAAAAAAAGTCACATACTATACATAAACACGTTATGTACATATTGGTCAAACACACACACACAGCTGTCAGTTAAATTTATCTAACAAACACATTTTAAAGTCGGCTTTAGATGATTTAACTTGTATGGTTTACTGCATAAAATAAATAGATTTATGCAGTGATGGACGTCAGCCAGCAGGTGGCATCAGATCACCACTAATCTGGAAATCTTCATTAGTGACGTGTTTGCCAATTATCTCTCTCTCTCTCTCTCTCTCTCTCTCACACACACACACACGTGTTTAACTAAAAAGTATTTATTGGTTAAAATTATTTTAATCATTAAAACGGTGCCAAGTTTAAAACAAACTGAGAACAGCGCCATCTACAGGAACACAGACGCACCTAAACGATCAGCTTCACAGGAGATCTGAACTAGAATTATTACTGTACATTATAAATTATTCACATATAAAATATCTGCACTTTACACTATTAGACATTGTATACAATATACAAATATTTAGACATGTACTCAATCACAGCTCTATACACACACACACACACACACACACACACGGCCGAATCTTCATTAAAACCACAGTTTAATGAGATCCGGTGTGACTTTTAATGACATAACAGTGTGTTTAATAAACGGTTGTGTAGAAGGCAGTGTTGTGTGTCCACCAGAGGGAGCTCTCCACTCACTGAGAGGAGCAGACACACAGCGTGGGAATCAGTGTGGCCTCAATGAATAAATAAAACAAATAAAATCAAACACACTGCATCATTCACCACAAAACTATTTAAATAAATATTTACACTGTACACATTAATGAGCGACACACACACACACACACACACACACACACACACACACACACACACACGAGCTGCTGAGGAGTTAAACACACAGGAAACGGCTGCAGCTTTAAAAACATTTAAATAAACATATTACAAAACAAGAGCAGGTTTGTTTGAATGTTGCGATTATTATTGTGCACGTCCATCTTTTAACACCTACACACACACACACACACAGAGTCCTCCAGGTCACATGGTTACTTGTGAGCGCTGCGCAGGACAGCGGGACTCAGACTCAGGGTGTGACTCCTCCAGCGCTCACGCAGGACAAAGTCGTAACTGTCTGAGGGACACATGGCGTAGAAGACATTCGCTTTATCAGGAATCAGCAGCTCTGAGTGAGAGAGAGATTCAAGTTGAAGTCACACAGTGAATCACTTTTACACTAAAACACACAGAAGCTAAAGAATTTGCAATAAAATAAACTTTTCACTAGAAATTCAGTTCACAACATAAAATAGAATTACAATAGAAATGACGTGGGTTACTTTCACTAAGACGTAACCTCATGATTCTGGCATGTTAACGAGTGTGTGTGTGCGCATGTGTGTGTGCGCGTGTGTGTGCGCGCATACCTTTATCACAGTTTAGGATCTGTGTGAGTGTGAAGTCGTTACAGCTCAAATTCTCCATGTTGTGTTTTTCCAGAGCTCTCTGTATCACCTGACTCGTCTTATCCTGACTGTTTATCTAAACACACACACACACACACACACACACACACAGCTCATTACACCACCGTCCCCCTGGAGTGTACAGTAAGTGTGAGTACTGAGACTGCAGGAGTACCAGGATGCTCTTGTAGACGACGGAGCCGCTGTGGAGCGCCATGCTCACTCTGATGATGCAGCCGTCACTCTGCTTACTGTACCCCGCCCGGGAGGGGGAGGGGGAGGGGGGTGATGATGGGGACACGCCCTCAGAGCTGAGAACGGAGAGATCAGACGGAGACGAGGAGCGAGCGGGAGAGGAGCAGCGTGGATCAGGACACGACCCGGACGAGTCTGCTGAGATGTTCAGGCACAAACCAGACTGCAGCGCACGCGCACACACACACACACACAATTAAAACACTTCTTTTGTTGTTCAGGTTGTCATGTTTGTTCTTTTTAGCAACAGAAATAAAAGTAAATATTCCACAGAACTGATTTCACGCGACATGTTAAACATTCAGTCTAATTTATTCCTCACACTGATGTCGTCATGGTGATGTCATACATCCCATAATTAGCCTGTGCCAGCTGGAGAAGCGTGCACGATAGGTGTCTGTCTGACCAATGAGAGATGAGAATGTGATCATGTGATTACTCGAGATTTGCTGCGGAGCGTGAAGGAGAAGTCGTCTGTCTCAGAGCCGCTGGAGCCGGACGAGGAAACACTCATCTGATCCGAGTGTGTTTTCTTCCTGAAGCTGTCACTGCTGCTCAGCAACCTGTACACACACACACACACACACACACACACACACACACACACACACACACACACACACACACACACACACACACAGACTGTCAGGACCATCATCACTGTGCATGCTGAGAGTGTGAATAAATACACAAGCATACATACAAGGAATTAAAAAAAAATGTGTGTGTGTGTGTTTGTGAGAGAGAGAGAGACGTACAAGCCGAGTTTCTTGCTGATGAGCCGATGGCTCCAGCTCGGTGACCCAGGACATGAATCCACCGGGGGCTCCAACTGTCTGGACAAGTCATAACTACACACACACACACACACACACACTGTTTAAAGGCTTTATTTCTAACCTAGTGTGATTTAAGGTTTATTAGGTCCATGATGTGTACACACTGACCTCTGCTGGTCAGACAGGGGCGAGCAGCTGGTGAGCCAGGAGGAGACGTGTGGGTGAGACGGGAGACAATAGAGAGAGCAGGACAGCTGCAGCTGACGGATCTGAGAGAGAACCTCAAACTCCTGGGGGGGAGGTGGGGGGCAGTTAGAGGAATATACTGATCACTAAAATAAACTACATCAATTAGATAACGTCTGTGTGTGTGTGTGTGTGAGAGAGATTATACATACTCTTCTTCGTTTCTCAAAGTTGATTAGTCTGTCCTGAAAACACAAAGACAATAATAATAATATTATTACTACAACAGGTAAATCAGGTGTGTGTGTGTGTGTGTGTGTGAGTGAGAGAGGCAGTACCTCCAGTGTATCTGGTAGCGCTGTATCCAACATGGTCAGGACGGTCAGGTATGTCCCCAAGTACGGCACCTCCCCTCCAGTGTAACTCTGCACGGACACACACACACACACACACACACACTTTACTTCCTGTTTGAGAGTACCGGTTTGGTTCTTTCCCAGCAGCTCAGATGAAATTTCATAAACTATAAAAAAAGTTCCTGAACACACACACTCCCTCTCAGATCTCGCGGACACACACAGACTCGGCTCACACACTCGGAGTGAACTTCATTAGAAACTCATCAGCTCTCACACTAACACGCCCGGGACACCGGACGAGACGGGGACGCTTCAGATCATCGGCTCCGTCCGTCTCCATCACATCACTCCGCTACTCTCTGATCTTCATCATCACTTTGGGGATAATTTAATTTTTTTTAAAAAACAGGAAACTCGCCTGCTGTAGATTCATTACATATGAAGTGAAACTTCATGATCGAGTCTCTCACAATAGTGGAAAACTAAATAACAGACGAGCTGAAGGCCGCCGTCAGAGCGACCTGGTGCTCAGTAACGCCTCAGACTGATCGTCTCCACGCCGCGGTGACACAGGAAAGAGAAAAGTACCGAGTGCATTAATCAGCAGAATTCATAAGACGATGGAGATTTCAGTTTTTAAATCCTTTTGGAATAGATTTTAGGAAATGTTCTAATATTGTGAGATGATTTGTTTTGATTTTCACGAGCTGTAAATCATAATAGAAATCAAAACTCATTTTTACTGAGATGCACAAAACCCGGTCACTGGATGCAGGACGTCCGTAGCACCGGTCCCAGGTCCAAGGTCCGACTCAGGACGGGGATCTGGTGTAAAACCTGGACCGCTTTTAATGTGGATTTCGACTTTAATAGTTTTTTTGATCAGCAAAAAGTCAAAAAATGTTTTGCTTTAAATGTAATAAGTTAAAAACATTCAAAATTCAATTGTGAAATTAAAATCTAATCTGAGAGAGAATATCATGTTTATATAATGTAATGATGGACACGGGTTAGAGTTTGGGTTTGGACTGACCCATCTTAAATTAGTTATTGTAAGAAGTGGAAAAAAGTTAATTAAATTATTATATATACAAGTTTATATATAGACTAAAATAATGTGCTTA
>CM059206.1:42336901-42349401 GCA_030347435.1 Clarias fuscus
GCACTGTTATAGAGAATTAATCAACACCTGAACAATCCACATCCATTACTGTGATTATACACTCAGGTGAAACCGCCACTACCAGCCCTGCTCAGGCATTCAGGAAAAGAATGAGCGCACACACACACACACACACACACCTGCAGCGCACGAGCACGCGACACGGAGAATAACGCAGTTCATTAGAGTCGGCTCCCTGTCTGATTCAAGTGACTCGGAGTCGACACTACCGGTGTTTATGATTTCCAAAAAACTAAACCACTGCAGATTGAAGGCGATAACACCAAACTAATCACACACATGTTGCAATATTATTATAGTGTATAGCTAAATCACACCACATCTCGACCCACTTTAACAAGAAGCTCACAATGCCTCAAATCGGAGACTCTTTTAAGTGAATCGAATCGCTACATCCTTCGAGCTTCTGAAGCAGAACAGATATATAAAATAAAGTGATAAAGTGTTTACCAGAGTCAGCTGCCATTTCCCCATAACGTTCCTGTCAGAAGTGACTCGAGCGGTGATGTAGAAGGAGATTAAGAGGAGAAACCCATCCGCGCTGTGAGCTTCAGGACACAAATCCAGTCAGAAGTCCAGTCAGAAGTTCCGCCGGATTACTTCAACATTCACCTCAGGAAACAATCTGGACCAGCTCCGGTGTGTTAAACCGAATTTAATCTAAAAGTTTAAATGGCGGAAGTTGTGTTTCTGAGGAGAATAAACACGGAGTCTGCGCGAACGCAAATAATAACAGCAATAAGAGGCTTCCACACAGTCGTGAGCGCGCGCCTGCTCTGACCTGCCACAGCGCTCGGATGTCCCTGTGGGCGGGGCTTAGGAGAACGTGCGTGACTATGTCACACTGCGCGCCTGGGACGCGCCCGCTTCAAGCTCTGTAACCATGGAAACGGTTCAAGACGTTACGATCCATAGCGCGGGAAACTTTCTCCTCTTATTAATATTGTCATTGTATGATTTAGTAATAAAATCTAAAATTGTGTGTGTGTGTGTGTGTGTGTGTGTGTGTGTCTGTCTCAGTCTCACCTCAGTGTGTGTGTCCAGCAGGGTGAAGTGTGTGAGCCAGACATCACTGTCACGCAGAAGTCTCTTCAGTCGAACACGCTTTACACACACACTCCGCTCAGAGACACACAGCTGGAGAGATCCTCTCATCCTCTACACACACACACACACACACACCACTTGTGCACAGTAACTACAGAACCACCGTGGGGAGGCTGTGCGTGCGTGTGCAGGTTAAAGTGTGTGTTATACTCCCTGCACGCGCCGGACCGCTCACTGCGTGTTTTTTGTTTCGTCCTGCAGCCGCACACAGTCATAGCGCTCGAAGCGGTCACGTGATTAATCAATGACGCACCTCACCTGTCCGGCTCCAGGTGCGACGTGCACGCGCTTTGCTAATGAATCCACTGCCCAGGGTGAATCCAAACCGCACGTGCACTACGTGCATACACACACACACACACACACACACACACACAATGCTTAGGGGTTTTTGACCTGAGGGAAGTGTGTTTATAGCTGCTATAAAATGAGATCAGAAACTAATAACTATTAACTATAAACAGTATAAAATATAACAAAATAAAATAAATATAAACATATTAATAGACACACACACACACACACACACACACACGTGTTGTGCGTCACTCTGAAGTGTGTGGCGTATTGGAAACATTCCTGTCCTTGACACACTGTTTCTGGGTGTGTGTGTGTGTGTGTGTGTGTAGCCTGAGGGCTAGGGCTAGCTTCATTCTCTGAATGCTTTTCTTGTTCAGTAGAAACTCTTGTGGCGTGTAGTTCAGACACTCGGGTCCTGTTTAATGTTTATCTCACGTTGCTGAGTTTTCACACACTTACACCTTGTGATAAACCTACACCCAGACCAGCGGTTGTAATGAAACACACATGTCTGAAGTCTAACACTGTGATCTCAACCACCAGGCTGCACAGAAAGAACTACAATATATATAGAGAGTATATTTACATTTTATTTCTATTTTATTGACCCTCGAGTCTGCAGAGTGCCTTAGATTTGCCTTTGCACGTGCAGGATAGTCTAGATCTCTCTCCCACCATTCTCTCTGTATCGGCTTTAATCAATGATAAAATGAAATGAATCTTACAAGCTAACTCTAGTTAAAATGAGTAAAACAGAAACGTCTCTGAAGAGCTTCTCTGTAAAAAGGAAAAGTTCCAGTGATGAGACAGCAGAGGAGACGAGACTCTGAGACTGACAACAAGACACTCTGTATAAGAGACGTGACCTCACATTGATTCTGTCTTATAGTTAATTTATTAGGTACCTTATTATGATTAGTGACGAGTGTTAGCTGGCCGGTCCATGGAAAACTGTCTTATATTAAACTGGTCTGTGGTATAAAAAGGGCTAGAGACACAAACTGGTCAATAACACTAGTGTGTGTGTGTGTGTGTGTGTGTGTCTCAGACGCAGCACTCTTCTTCTGGCCCTTCAGTCAGTACTTTGTCTTTTCTGCCTTGTGAACTCGACCTTTTATGGAGTTTTGTGGGCGTCACCAAATGCAAATCAGCATTAATTTACAAACCATCTCTAATAATCAACACACACACACACATGAATTTCACAATTTGTGTTCACAAAACTTTTATTATTCTACTTTAAATATGCATTTAGTTTCAGCTTCACAAATTTACATACAACTCTCTGAATCTCTCTCTCTGTCTGTGTCTCTGTCTGTCTGTCTGTCTGTCTGTCTGTCTCTCGTGGACTCTGGAGAATTCTGTGCGCCTGACCCACACATTATTTAAATTGTTCATGTGTGTGTGTGTGTGTGTGTGTGTGTGTGTGTAAGTGTGTTTGTGTAAATGTGTTTGTGTGTGTGTGAGCATCAGGTGCGTCTACTTGCTACATGATGCAAAGTGATTCATGACTACAGGTGAGGAGAAGTTAAACTTTCATTAACTAATAATCTAATAACTATATATGTTTGTGATCGTGCAGAATTAAAAAGGAAATGAGGTTAAACAGGGTGAAATGTCACAGTTTGCTCTTCCTCTTCCTCAGACGAGTCTTCCTCTTCGTCCTCGAGTCGATGAGGAACTGTGATTGGCGTTTCAGGGATGTCCGAGTGATGACATCACCATCATCATCGCTGCTGTCGTCCTCTTCTACTGAGAGACAGAAACTCACCAACGTAATGTGTGTGTATGTGTCTGTGTGTGTAGACAGTATGTGTATGTATGTGTATACAGTATGTGTGTGTGTGCGTGTGTATGTGTATATGTGTATGTGTGTGTCTGTGTGCGTGT
The DNA here is from genome assembly GCA_030347435.1 of Clarias fuscus. Taxonomy (NCBI): domain Eukaryota; kingdom Metazoa; phylum Chordata; class Actinopteri; order Siluriformes; family Clariidae; genus Clarias; species Clarias fuscus. Next base: position 42,340,220 of record CM059206.1, read on the forward strand.
ATTTGTATATGTGTATACTGTGTGTGTGTGTGCATGTGTGTGTATTTGTATGTGTGTATGTGTATGTGTGTATACAGTATGTGTGTGTACATGTGTATGTGTATACTGTATGCGTATGTGTGTGTGTATGTGTGTGTACTTGTAAATGTGTATGTGTATTTCTGTATGTGTGTGTGTATCTTTATATGTGTGTGTATATGTGTGTGTGTGTGTATGTGTATATGTGTGTATGTGTATATGTGTATATGTGTGTATGTGTGTATGTGTGTATGTGTATATGTGTGTATGTGTATATGTGTGTATGTGTGTATGTGTGTATGTGTGTATGTGTATATGTGTGTATGTGTGTATGTGTGTATGTGTATATGTGTGTATGTGTATATGTGTATATGTGTATATGTGTGTATGTGTGTATGTGTGTATGTGTATATGTGTGTGTGTGTATGTGTATGTGTGTGTATATGTGTGTGTATATGTGTATCTTCAAAATCATCAACCTGTATATTAGATCCTATACCGACACATTTTCTCAAACAGATAGTACCAGCAATAATAGAACCCCTGTTGAAAGTAATTAACTGTTCACTCAGTAGTGGGTATGTCCCCAAATCCTTTAAATTAGCCGTTATTAAACCGCTAATCAAGAAACCTGACCTTGTCCCCAGTGAGCTTTCTAATTACAGGCCGATATCAAACCTTCCCTTTATCTCCAAGATTTTGGAAAAGGTAGTATCACAGCAGCTATGTTCACATCTACACAGAAATAGCATAAATGAACTGTATCAGTCAGGATTTAGGCCTCATCACAGCACAGAGACAGCACTTGTTAAAGTAGTAAACGACCTCCTATGGGCCTCTGATCAGGGTTGCGTCACTATACTTGTGTTACTGGACCTCAGTGCAGCTTTTGACACCATTGATCATAGTATTCTCCTTCACAGATTAGAAAAGGTAGTAGGAATTAAGGGAACTGCCCTCTTGTGGCTCAGATCCTATTTGACTGATCGTTATCAGTTTGTAGATTTAGATGGTGACCATTCCTCATGTTCTCAAGTGGAGTTTGGTGTTCCACAGGGTTCAGTTTTAGGCCCACTGCTTTTTTCCCCTTTACATGCTTCCTCTGGGCAACATAATTCGTAAACATGGTATTAGTTTTCATTGTTATGCTGATGACACACAATTATATGTCTCAGCAAAACCAGATGAGAAAAACCAGTTTGCTAAAATTGAGCAGTGTGTGCAGGACATAAGAGATTGGATGTTAATTAATTTTCTTCTGCTTAATCCTGATAAGACAGAAGTTCTGGTCATAGGACCACAAGTAGCTAGAAGTAAGCTTTCTGATCACACTGTAACTTTAGATGGCCTTTCTGTTCCATCAAGTGCAACAGTAAAAGACCTCGGTGTGATTATAGATTCCAGCCTTTCGTTTGAAGCTCATGTAGATAATATCACCAGGATAGCTTTCTTTCACCTTAGAAATATTGCCAAGATAAGAAACATATTGTCACTAAATGATGCAGAAAAACTAGTTCATGCTTTTATCACCTCTAGGTTTGACTATTGTAACGCCTTACTGTCTGGTTGTTCAACTAGGTGTATAAACAAGCTTCAGTTAGTACAGAATGCAGCAGCGAGAGTCCTCACTAAAACCAGAAGATACGAGCACATCACCCCTATCTTATCTACACTGCATTGGCTTCACATCAATTTTAAGATGCTACTTTTGACGTATAAAGCATTAATGGTCTCGCGCCACAGTATCTGAGTGAACTGTTAGTGTCTTACGATCCGCCACGCCTACTTCCATCAAAGAATGCAGGCTGCCTGTCAGTACCACGTATTATTAAAACTACAGCAGGGGGCGGAGCTTTTTCTTACAAAGCCCCAAAGTTATGGAATAGTCTTCCTAGTAATGTTCGGGACTCAGACACAGTCTCAGTGTTTAAGTCTCGGCTAAAAACCTATTTATTTAGCGCAGCATTTTTGTAAATAGATGAACCTTAGGTAAAGGAGCAGATCTGGGGGACTCATGGACGTAGAGTATTCTGGTGAACTGGTATGTTTAGATGCTGTCCTCCCCACTCTCATTGTTCACTCAGGTTTGTTGACGGTGAGGTGATTGGTTGCTTTACATCTCAGTTCCCCCTCATGTCTGTGTTTCCTTCTGGCTCTCCCTTTTAGTTATGCTGTTATAGTTAGTCCTGCCGGAGTCCCTGCTTGCACTTTGCACTAAATATACATTCACCTTATACATGTTGACTGTGACCAGACCTAACTGCCATCTCTCCTTATGTTCTCTTCTCTCCTTTCCCTCTCTCTGTCTCTCTGTCGAGCTATATATGTTTCGCTCCTGAGTTGCCAGTGATCCAGACCCCTCTGCCCTCTGGAGCCGTCTAACCCGTCCTGGAGTCCTGCTTCTGGTTGGAGATCTCGTCGCATGGATGCCCCGTGTGGTCTGCCTGGATTCGTGTGGTGGCTGGGGATGGTTTCCATGAAGACTGTCCTGTCATCGAGTGATGCTCTGGGGACCTGTGACTTCAGTTGTTCGATAGCTCAGGACTGGAATCTCCTACAGTCTACCTGAGCCTCCGGGAACAAACTGGACTCCTTTTAATTTTAATTTTAAACACATCTCCTGTTATACTGAACTTCCAGTCTTACACATTATTATGCTGATCAATCCCTGCTCTCCGTTATCACCCAGATGAGGATGGGTTCCCTGTTGAGTCTGGTTCCTCTCAAGGTTTCTTCCTATTACCATCTCAGGGAGTTTTTCCTTGCCACCGTCGCCCTCGGCTTGCTCATCAGAGACAATCTTATCATTCTGATTCACACACATTGCATAAAAACTTACTTCTTTTTATTGTGTAAAGCTGCTTTGCGACAATGTCAATTGTTAAAAGCGCTATATAAATAAAATTGACTTGATTTGACCATGTGTGTGTATATGTGTGTGTGTGTATGTGTGTGTACGTGTGTGTGTGTACGTGTGTGTGTGTACGTGTGTGTGTACATGTGTACGTGTGTGTGTACGTGTGTGTGTACATGTGTACGTGTGTGTGTACGTGTGTGTACATGTGTGTGTGTACATATGTGTGTGTGTATGTGTGTGTGTGTGTATGTGAACGTGTGTGTGTGCGTGTGTACGTGTGTATGTGTGTATGTGTACGTGTGTGTGTATGTGTGTGTGTGTGTACATGTGTGTATGTCTCACCTTCGTACAGATCAGCTCTCTGATAATCAGGCAGTGTGATGCGGGTGTTGGACTCAGGAAGTTTCCCCTCAAGGCTGGCATGGAACTGCATACACACACACACACACACACACACACACACACACACACACACACACACACACAAAATGTTTATAAACAGATAAAGTCTTCCTGCCTCTGTTTTGTAAACTTACACACACACACACACACACACACACACACCTCCTGCTCCTCCATCTCCTTCATGAGTGTGAGTAGATCTTGACCCTTTAGTTGATCCTGCAGCTCTATCAGTTTTAGCTCCGCCTCCTGCACCAGATCCAACACTGGCAGAGGAGACACACACTCTCGCTGCTGAGGGACATCCTACACACACACACACACACACACACACACACACACTTCTACTTTCAGTAACTACACCAACCAATCGGATTCTTTACTGTATTTGTGTATATATGTGTGTGTGTGTGTGTGTGTGTGTGTGTATACCTGCAGTGTGATGTGCTTTAGTTTGTCACACAGATGCTCCACAGCGTTGCTCACAGTGTTCAGTGTGTGTGTGATTCTGTCCAGAGTTTCTTTAGCTGTGTCTCGTCTCTGCTGTTCCCTCTGTACTCGAGACACACACTCCTCCAACAGCCTCCTTCCACTGGCGCGCACACACACACACACACACACACACACACACGGCTGTACACTCATGCCCACTTAAACATCACGCCCACTTTAACATCACGCCTACTTAAACACTATGCCCTACTTAAACACCACGCCCACGTAAACACCACGCCCACGTAAACACCACGCCCACGTAAACACCTCGCCCATTTAAACTTCATGCCCATTCAAACACCATGCCCTACTGAAACACTATGCCAACTTAAATGCTACAACAATTGAAACACTATGCCCATTCAAACACCACGCCCACTTAAATATCACGCCCACTTAAACACCTCAAACATTTAAACACCAAATCCATTTAAACACCACGCCCATTCAAACACCACGCCCATTCAAACACCACGCCCATTCAAACACCACGCCCATTTAAACACCACACCCATTCAAACACCACACCCATTCAAACACCACGCCCATTCAAACACCACGCCCATTTAAACACCACGCCCATTTAAACACCACGCCCATTCAAACACCACGCCCATTCAAACTCCACCCCCACACGTCTAAGTCTGTAGTTACACCTGAGTACTGATGTGTGTAATTTTATTTAAAATCCTATGTGTGTGTGTGTGTGTGTGTGTGTGTGGTTCTCTCACTGGCTCAGTTTGGTCTCTCCTGAGTACTTCATGTCCTGGTACTGAGTTTGCACTTGGTCTCTCTTCTCCTTCAGCTGCTGAAGCTCTTTCTCCTTCTGCACCTTCATCTGCTCCAGGTGTGTGTGAGTATCACGCTGAGATATAAACCTGGCCACCACATCCTACACACACACACACACAAGGTGTTAAAACACATTCTCTAGTTTATTTCTGTGTGTGTGTGTGTGTGAGTGACCTGGGCCTCAGTGACTCCTGTAGCCTCTGTGATGCGTGTGAAAGCCTCCTCGAAGCCGGAGATGATCTTATCACTCTCTCCCTCTGCTGTTCCACTGCGCTGGGCTTCACTGCTCAACTCATCTGTGTGCAGCGCAACCCTCTGGGCCTGACAAACACACACACACACACACACACACACACACACACACACACACACACACACACACACACTGTGTCTGACAGGTAACAGTATCTGATAAATATAAACCCACATCTGTTGTTTAATTGTCTGGTATCAAACGTGGGAACTGCACCCAGCGCTAATAGGAGCTCATTAGGGGAGGAGTCAGGCTGCCTCATGCTCAGGGGCGGAGCAATAGACAATAGACAGATTGGATTCCACAACCACCAAGATCTGTGTGTGAGTATGTGTGTGCGTGGGTGAGTGAGTGAGTGAGTGTGTGTGCGTGCGTGTGTGTGTTCAAGATCTTATTTATAGCAAATAATCAGAATTATTATTAATATAATTATTATGACTGTCCTCATTTATGCCATCCTGATTTCAGTTATCACTAGTCGCTGCTGAAACAAACACACACACACACACAGTGTGTTTCTTGCTCTGCTCTGTTGTGTAGTTGTTATTCACCACAACTTTCCGTCAGTCAGCTCATTTTGTTCCTCTCCGTGTTCGTCATTTTTTGTAGTTGTCTCTAGTTGTGTGCAGTTGTGTGTAGCTGTGAATACTTTTTGTGTAGTTGCATAGTTATGTATAGTAATGTAGTTGTGTGTAGTTGTGTATAGTTGTGTGTAGTGGTGTGTAGTGGTGTATAGTTGTGTATGGATGTGTATAGTAGTGTGTAGTCAGCTTGCTCATCAGGGACTATCTGACCATTTTTTGATTCACACACATTCACATTTCATACAAACTTAAATAATTCTTTTGATTGTGTGAAGCTGCTTTGCGACGATGAAAAAGTGCTATACAAATAAAATTTAATTCAATTGAATATAGTAGTGTGTAGTTGTGTAGAATTGTGTATAGTGGTGTATAGATGTGTATAGTTGTGTAGGGTTGTGTGTAGTCATGTATAGTTGTGTATAGTTGTGTATAATGGTGTGTAGTTTGTGTAGTTGTCTATAGTGGTGTATAGATGTGTATAGTAGTTGTGTAGAGTTGTGTGTAGTTTATGTAGTTGTGTGTAGTTGTGTATAGTTGTGTATAGATGTTTGTAGTAGTGTGTATAGTTGTGTGTAGTTTGTGTAGTTGTGTGTAGATGTTTGTAGCAGTGTGTATAGTGGTGTGTAGTTTGTGTATTTGTGTAGTTGTGTGTAGTTGTGACTCACTCTGCGTTCCCCCCGGTCAGCTTGTGCTTTTTGTTCCTCTGCGTGTTTTTTGTAGCGGTTCAAGATAAGCTCTCTCTCCCTCCTCTCACTGTACAACATGACCTCTTGACGCTGTAGCTTTGCCTAAACACACACACACACACACACACACACACACACACACACACACACACACAATAGACCATGACCAGTGAGAGGTGTAGTTTAAATCACACACTATCAAATCAATCATTTCTGAAAGGAGAAGAAGTGTGTGTGTGTGTGTGTGTGTGTGTGTGTGTGTTGGTACCTTGGCTGCGTCTTTGGCCTGATGTGCGTTGTTGTTCATCAGCTGCAGATCTCTGAGCTCCTGTTTCTGTCGAATAATCTCACACTCCAACTTGTCTAACTGAGATTGGAACGTCAGACTCTCCTCCTAACACACACACACACACAATATATACACACGTGGACAAAATTGTTGGTACCCTTCGGTCAATGAAAGAAAAACTCACAATGGTCACATAAATAACTTTAATCTGACAAAAGTAATAATAAATAAGAATTCTATGAATGTTAACCAATGAAAGTCAGACATTGCTTTTCAACCATGCTTCAACAGAATTATAAAAAAAAATGAACTCATGGAACAGGCCTGGACAAAAATGATGGTACCCCTAACTTAATAGTTTGTTGCACAACCTTTTGAGGCAATCACTGCAATCAAACGATTCCTGTAACTGTCAATGAGACTTCTGCACCTCTCTGCAGGTATTTTGGCCCACTCCTCATGAGCAAGCTGCTCCAGTTGTTTCCGGTTTGAAGGGCGCCTTTTCCAGACGGCATGTTTCAGCTCCTTCCAAAGATGCTCAATAGGATTGAGGTCAGGGCTCATAGAAGGCCACTTTAGAATAGTCCAATGTTTTCCTCTTAGCCATTCTTGGGTGTTTTTAGCGGTGTGTTTTGGGTCATTGTCCTGTTGCAAGACATATGACCTGTGACTGAGACCCAGCTTTCTGACACTGGCCAGCACATTTCTCTCTAGAATCCCTTGATAGTCTTGAGATTTCATTGTACCCTGCACAGATTCAAGACACCCTGTGCCAGATGCAGCAAAGCAGCCCCAGAACATAACAGAGCCTCCTCCATGTTTCACAGTAGGGACAGTGTTCTTTTCTTCATATGCTTCATTTTTCCGTCTGTGAACATAGAGCTGATGTGAGTTGGCAAAAAGTTCCATTTTTGTCTCATCTGTCCATAGGACATTCTCCCAGAAGCTTTGTGGCTTGTCAACATGTAGTTTGGCATATTCCAGTCTGGCTTTTTTATGATTTGTTTTCAACAATGGTGTCCTCCTTGGTCGTCTCCCATGTAGTCCACTTTGGCTCAAACAACGACGGATGGTGCGATCCGACACTGATGTTCCTTGAGCATGAAGTTCACCTTGGACCTCTTTAGAAGTCTTTCTGGGCTCTTTTGTTACCATTCGGATTATCCGTCTCTTTGATTTGTCATCGATTTTCCTCCTGCGGCCACGTCCAGGGAGGTCGGCTACAGTCCCATGGATCTTAAATTTCTGAATAATATGTGCAACTGTAGTCACAGGAACATCTAGCTGCTTGGAAATGATCTTATAGCCTTTACCTTTAACATGCTTGTCTATCATTTTCTTTCGAATCTCCTGAGACAACTCTTTCCTTCGCTTCCTCTGGTCCATGTTGAGTGTGGTACATACCATGTCACCAAACAACACAGTGACTACCTGGAGCCCTATATATAGGCCCACTGACTGATTACAAGATTGTAGACACCTGTGATGCTAATTAGTGGACACACCTTGAATTAACATGTCCCTTTGGTCACATTATTTTCAGTATTTTCTAGGGGTACCATCATTTTTGTCCAGGCCTGTTCCATGAGTTCATTTTTTAAAATAATTCTGTTGAAGCATGGTTGAAAAGCAATGTCTGACTTTCATTGGTTAACATTAATAGAATTTTTTTAAATTATTACTTTTGTCAGATTAAAGTTATTTCTGTGACCATTGTGTGTTTTTCTTTCATTGACCGAAGGGTACCAACAATTTTGTCCACGTGTGTGTATATGGTTTGTGTGTGTGTGTGTGTGTGTGTGTGTGTGTGTGTGTGTGTGTGTGTGTGTGTGTGTGTGTGTGTGGCTTCCCTGCCTTAGGGACCTGAATAAGGAAATCAGTCATGAAAGCGAATGGAAATTTGAATAAATAAGTCAGCTCACGCTGAAAAAATCCCCCAAAAAACACTAGGCAGGTTTGGTCACGGCCAGGTGAATGATAACGACCTGCACCTGCTGTTTTGATCCAACAACCTGGTCACTGGCAACAACCAGATTCAACATCCTCACAAACACTAGCTCACTCTGCGTAGTCCATCCCTGATTACATCCTAATGAACTCCTGATTCTTCTCATCGCTCAAAGACCTGAGGGCAATAAGAGGCCTAACTGTGGATCCTTGTCCATGCCAAGGTGGAGGTTTCTAAATCACGCTGTCCAACATGTTTGGCATTTGATGCAGGCAAGAAGCTCCTGTCAGAGTTGTCCGTGAGACCACCCATCCACCGTGAAAGACAGACGTGTATCGCAGATGAAAGCGTGGATCTGGTGTGTAAATGGAAACAGGCTACACATGTTGACTTTGAGGAGTACCAATGTCTCCACACAGAGTTAGAAAGAGGTAAGAGAGGACCTAGAGGAGGCAGCATCCAGGTATGAACTCCAGACCCTCTGTCTAAGTGGCAGAATCCAGTCAACCAATCAGAACACCAAGAAAGCTGATAGGACATTTCTAAGCTCACCCAATGAAGGTCTACAATGCTGGAAGGAATTCTTCACCACCCATTGACCTGCCCAAATTAATTCCTCAACAGTGAACCAATGTACAAGGACTGAAGAAGGTGATCAGGTCACTAAAGAACAAAAAGGCACCAGGGTTGGACCAAGAAGCTGTTGACATCCTCAAAGCCTGGAGTGACATCATGTTACAGCGGCTCCACACCCTCCTGACACTCATCTGTAACTTAGACATGTTCCATCAGCCTGGTCACAAGCCATCAATGTCCTAATCCTGAAGAAAGGTGACAGCTGAGGCTACATCGACTATT
>CM059206.1:42354401-42361901 GCA_030347435.1 Clarias fuscus
AACAATAATAATAATATAATTAAAATAATATAATAGAAAATTTAATAAAACAAACTGCATCAATAAATATGAAATAAATAAAGGAAAATGTTTCAAAACACTCAAAGTACAAAATCATGATATACAAATTTATAAAAACTTTAATAAATAATAAACAAAAACATAAAAATATTACGGACTGCTACAGAAAATTCTGTGTGTGTGTGTGTGTGTGTGTGTTTGTGTTTCAGACACACCTAGAGTAAACATTGCAAAGCATCCGACTGGTGCAGAAGATGTTAGCATTAGCATTAGCACTCGGTGAGGAGTTAAAGCAGGCGAGAGTTTATTCACTGAGTCACAATAAACGACATACAAAGATAGAAAAATGGGAAAGAGGTAGAAAAAGAGCGAAGGCAGAACAATCACATTCACTGTAGTGGGCGCGGCCAAACTGGTGCTTGTGGCAGTGGGCGTGGCCGTGCCTCCTGACATCATGTCTATATTTTATAATGAGCAAGACAGGAGCGACTGTTTGCTAGCTAGCAAGTTGGTACACAGCGTGCTAATTCAAATTAGCTAGCTTTAGCTCTAGCAAACCGTTTAGCATGTAAGATTGATGTATTTGTGCGTCTCTGACGTCAGGAGGACGAGCTGGAGCTCCACTGAGTACACGTGCAGATCCGGACGTTATTTTCATTTCATTTCACAAGCTTTTGTTCTGAATCTTGTAAACATAGCAATGCTAAAGCGTTAATGCATTCCTAAACAACACCACAACACACTCGCACATACACTCTCTCTCACACACACATACACACACACACACACACATAGATTATCATGTCTACAACACACCACGATAGTTAACGAGAAATATCATCACATTTCATACAGAGCGGCGAGAGCGTCTCCATGGAAACAGCGATCCCAGAATTCCATTCAGCCTGAAAAACATGGCGGCCCGAGCAGCTCTCACTGACCGACAGGTGGACAGCCGTTACCATGGTTACCATCCGTTCTCAACCACTCTGACTCGAACGATGTGAAACCGCCGTCTCAGAGCTAACAGGAAGAAGAAATACATGGAACTGTTTTTTACGGATTTATTTACTTGTTTGTTTTACTTCTTTTTTTCAACTCCCTCACTAGTGCTCGTTAGTTAGTTGATTTAACTAGCTGGTTAGTTAGTGGGATGAAGCCGAATCCAGAACAAGACGCTTTGAAGTTTATTTACAACCAGCTACACGGAAATGTGCTAATTTACTCTGTGTCTGTCGCGTCACTCGTTCTGAGGCGTTAGCGGCATCTCGCTCTCCTGAGGACCGTTCTCCTGAGGCTTCGGCTCTTCGGGTTCCTGATGTTCCTCTTGCGTTTTTTCTTCTTCTTCATCTCGTGACTCCGCGGCCTCTTGCACATCGTCCTCGTGTATCCCGTTCACTACGTTTTGAGGACTCGTCATTGCTAATGCTACTTTCTGTTCTTCTTTTATTTCCTCCTTCATTCTCTCAGCATCATGTGATCGCGCCATGTCCTCTTCCTGCGCCGTCTCCTGCGGCCCTGGTGATTCCTGCTTTAGTGGCGTTTCCGGTGTTAGCGTAACTTCCTGTTTCAATGTTGCTTCCTGTTTCAGTGGCACTTCCTGTTTCAGTGGCACTTCCTGTGTTAGTGGCACTTCCTGTGTAAGCATTACTTCCTGCTTTAGCACTGTCTCCTGCATTAGTGGTGTTTCTTCCTCGTGTTCCTGTTTGAGCATTTCCTGCTGGTTGAGCTGCACTTCTCCGTTTTCCTGAAGAGCCACTTCTTCTTCTCCTCCGTCTCTCCTTTCTTCATCCTCTGTCACTTTAGCAACAGATAAAATGTCATGCAGCTCGGGGGACATGAGGTACGGCCGCTCGGTGGAGCCGTCGTTCCTCTCCAGGTCCTCACCTTCAGCGTTTCAGTGGGTTAGCAGGATGTTAGGAGAGCAGAGAGACGGCAGCAGAGGCAAAGAGGAAAAGGAATAGGAGAGAGAGAGAGAAACGGAGAGACACTTATTAGCTCTGAAGCTAAGCAAAAGCATCAGAGAAAATGTGGAAGTGAAAAAGAGGGGAGAGAAACTTGCATAAACATGAACAAACTGCACTCACACACAAACAAAAGCGTTCACACTTACAAAAGCAGAGGAACAGTGTGTCCACACACATCGCGTACACACTGAAGAAACCGTGAGCAATCACGTACGTCCCGAACACCAGCGTCTGGGGAGAGAAGCACATACACAGACAGATTGGGTAAAACTGTGACATCAACCTCATCATCCTCTCTGCTGTGACGTCATCCATAATAACACACTGATCTTTGAAACCTACAGGAAAAACTAAGCCAAGAGGGTTGAAGGTCTTGCTCAAGACCCCAACAGTGGCAGCGCTGGGGCTCGAACCCCCAACCTGCTGATCAGTACCTCATAGCTTTAACCCCCATGCGCCCCCCCCCCCCTCCCTCGGCCAAAACCCCTTTGGTCCAACCCAGGCCGGACTCTCCAACTTGAGCTGTTTCAGCATATATAACGTTCAGAGGTGGAAAGAGTAATAACATTTCGTCCTCAAGTAAAAGTCCTGTTACTTCAATGAAATTTTACTGAAGTACAAGTAAAGTCACCAGTCTAAAAATCTACTTAAGTAAAAGTAAAAAGTAGCTCATTAAAAATGTACTCAAAGTTACTGAGTTTCTTTTAACACAAGCTTTTGATTTTTATCTCTGCAATTTTAATAAATTCTGCCTCATCTGTTTCAGCTTTTCCTCCAGGACAGATTTCTCCTCCTGTGACGTGGATGCAGCAGGACACACAGACTGGTGGAGAGCGGCAGCGGCTCAGGGACGAGTTAGACACCAGGATCAGAATGATCACGCAGGACCTGTCCACTTCTGATATACCTCATACAAACCAGTGTGTGTGTGTGTGTGTGTGTGTGTGTGTGTGTGTGTGTGTGCGTGTGTGTGAATGTGAGTGCCTCACCAGTATAGGAACCCAGTAGTAGTTTAATGAAGGTGCTGCTTCCTCCACAGCCTTTATCCTCCCAGAGAAGAAGAAGAAGGAGCCAATACCTGATCACACGCACACACACAGAGTTTAACACACGGATTAACATCACACACACACACATACACTTCTTACTCACCTACAATCCCTACAATCAGCAGTTTCCCCAGAAACAACAGGAAGTCTGTCACTTTGTCCAAAACAGCCACCCTGAGAAACACACACACACACACAGTTAATATGCACATACAGGCACAGAACAGAGATGATGACGTCATGTGAACGCGCCCTGTGTTCCTACCTGATGATGTTCCTCATGAGGAGGAAGAAGGCGTCTTTGGCAGAAGCGCAGAAGTTTTTGCCGTACATCGCCACCTGGTGTGTTACAGGTTAAAGACACGCGGTTAGCACCATGCTAATCTGTGACATTGGCATTAACCATGCATGTGTGTGTGTGTGTGTCTGTACCATGATGTAGGCGTTTCTGTTGATGAATTTGATACACTTCTCCAGACACCAGAAGCAGCACTTCAGGCAGCTGAGCAGAAACTTCGCACATTTATTCTCAGCTCCTGCAGGAACGACAGGAAGTGAACCGTAAACGCTCAGAAATCAAACTCGGGACATCACCTGCAACCACTGAGACGTCCTCCACAACACCTCCAGCCAATCACACACCAGCATTGAGGGAGAGACAGAGATACACACAGAAGGACAAAAAGAAGAGACAGACCTAGACATAGAAAAATAGCACCGCAGACAGAGAGACAGACCTTTGAGTTTGTGGTCGAGGTACTCCAGCGTGACTCTGATCACCTGAACAATCGCCAGAATGAGAGAACCAAACGCCAGAGAGCCCGTGTGGTACCTAACACACACACACACACACACACACACACACAGATTGTTCAATATTACACTATTAATTACAGATTTCTAAGGGAAAATGTAGACTCACACACACACACACACACACACACACCTGAGGGCGCGGCCGAGCGAGCTGAAGATGGGGAATGCTGGGATATCGTCAGGTTTCTTGAAGGCCCAGTAGTAGGAGGCGAACGCGCCGGCCAGGGTCACATGACCCAACGCCACCACGAAGTTCACGCACCAGAAGAACAGGAAGAGGTTGTAGAACTGGAACAGAACCAGGTACCTGTGATAGAACGTCTCACCGCCGTAAAACGCAAACATACACTCAGCGTCCGGACATGCCGCGGAAATGTTCGAGGTGTTAAACGTCTGGAACACACACACACACACACACACGCATAGATTAAAGATTCAATGAATCCTCATCATTACTATTATTATTATTATTATTCTGATGGTGATAATGATATCTGGTCATGTGACTGACCTCGGGGTCACAGGTCATCCTGCTGAACTCACACTCGCTGTTGTTAAACACTTTATACACGGCGGAGCTGGACGTCGACAGAAACCTGCAGGAGGCGATTAAGGAACACACTGAACTGCGTCTGACACACTGCCCTCCTGCACCACTCCACCCCTGTGTGTGTGTGTGTGTGTGTGTGTGTGTGTGTGTGTGTGTGTGTGTGTTACCCAGAATGCACTCGAAGAGCTTGCTAATCTTGTACGCTAATACATTCACTAGTTAGCAAGGTACAGTCTGGTGTGGGAACAACTCTTCAGGTGTGTGTGTGTGTGTGTGTGTGTGTGTGTGTGTGTGTGAGAGACATGAGCACAGAGCACAGTCAGTGGAGAATTTCTCACTGCCGCCTCCACAGACGAGCAGGAGACCCGAGACAAGCCAGACACTGTGTTGAGTAGAGTGTGTGTGAGTGTGAGTGTGTGTGAGACAGACGTCTGAGGAGAGGACGTTAACCTGCCGAGAGCTGGACTCTGATTGGTCAGGAAGTGTTGATTAGTTTTCCATAAGCAGCTCCGACAGTAACAGTAACTCTACTTCATCACACCGGTGGTGTGTGTGTGTGTGTGTGTGTGTGTGTAGGATACACAGCAGTGATGGCCCAGTACGCGATCACAAGAGCCAAAAGGGCAAAGGTCAGCAGGGGATAAAACAGTGATGACATCACATGACCTACCGCCCTGAAACACACAGAGAGGCGGAGTTAGCGTTAGATTAGTGTGTGTGTGTGTGTGTGTGTGTGTGTGTGTGTGTGTGTGTGTTACCTGCTGGCCTCTTTAATCAGAGCGATGGCGATCAGGAGACGCTTCCTGAGGAAGATGAGCAGGAGGATGATGATGACCTCCACGATACACAGGATGATCACTGACACACACACACACACACACACAAATCATTAACATTAGCATACACACTGAGAGTTACTGAGTGATGCGCCGGGCCACACACACCTGTTCACTATATACAGCACACTTCACCTTTACAAGCCAAACTGCATTGTGGGATGCGTGTGCGTGTGTGTGTGTGTGTGTGTGTGAGTCTCACTGAAGGCGAGCCATGTCTGCTGCAGCTGCAGATACACAGAGAAGTCCGTCTGCAGTCCCAGGTCTGTGATGGACACGTCCGCCCCGGGCTGTCCTCGGAACTCCATGTACTGCATGAAGCAGTGAAATATACCTACACACACACACACACACACACACACACACACGCCAGACAGAGATGTATGTAAGTGTGACAGCATGTGTTTAATGTGTAATTAGCGTTGCATGTAGGTTTCCCACCGTAGGCAATAACGAGCAGCACCATGCCGATCATCACCCACACCATCACCCCCGCCAGGAACCGCAGGAGCACGATGAACACCAGGCTGAGCACCATCGCCACCACCAGGCCCCTGAGAGAGGAAGAGGGAGAGGGGGGGGGGGGGGTCTCACTCTCAGAACCTCAACATCTTACAACAGCCCTGAATGCTCGTTCCACCAGTCCATGTCTGCTTAACTCACAGTAAACTAATACTGCACACCTTCCCAAATGTGTGTGTGTGTGTGTGTGTGTGTGTGTGAGACTCACAGCAGGATCCAATACCAGGACTGTGTGTAATCCTCAAAGATCCTCATGAACACCTGCCGCGCCTCCATCACGACGTTCGACTTCCTGTCAAATCACACAACCATAAAGTACCATAAAGGGGCGGAGTCCTGAACCAAAGCACCTGATTTGGGACACACACCCCCAGGCTAAAGCTAGTCGGCTGCACCCTTAGCTGAGGGCTGTATGGGTTACCGTGACGACCATGCACAGCCTGCGGCTGCGTCTCAAACCACCGTAATGTACCTACGGCTACCTGCAGAGTTGTAGTGTCTCTAATTCTCTGAAATTAATTTATATTAATTAATACATATGGCATTACCCACCAACCCCACACACACACACACACACTCACTTTGAAGCCTCTAGCAGTTCAGTGGTGTTTACATTCGTGCTATTCCCATCAGTGAAAGACGTCTCGTTGCCGATAACAATGACTCCACCCTTTTTCGTCTCCAAGGCCGGGAGGCATCGGCGTGTAACTGGGAAAAACACACACAAACAACTCTTACAAAATAACTCCAGTTTCCTGTCCTTACAGAATAACCAAACTGTATCTCACTCCATCGTATAGCTACGTCTGGCGTTTCCATGGAAACAGTGTTAGCAAAACTGCCATAAAAATACACACCATGAATACGTGAGTGTGAAGCAAGGTGATGAGAGCATTAGGTTGTAGGAATGCTCCTCAGAGTCAGCAGA
Organism: Clarias fuscus; assembly: GCA_030347435.1. Classification (NCBI taxonomy): domain Eukaryota; kingdom Metazoa; phylum Chordata; class Actinopteri; order Siluriformes; family Clariidae; genus Clarias; species Clarias fuscus. Next base: position 42,361,091 of record CM059206.1, read on the forward strand.
CTTCATGCTAACAGCATTAGCTGCTCTAGGCTACGGCTATAACACTAGCTCAGGTTGCTAGAAGATCATGACGAACTTACAAGCCTTGCTGGGGAAGATCATGCCTGGACACACCCTGTCCCTCAAGAGCTCCGGAACAGTCTAAAAACACAAAACACAAACACACACTCAGGTACCTGTGGGCGTGGCTGTGATGTCATTGGTGTAGGAAAGGTTAGCAAGCTAGTCAGTGAGTAATTAGAGTAGTGAAAAGAGAAATAAGTTAGCCTGGTCGCTACACAGGGGCTAGTCTACAGACATGTATCGGAATGCTGTGGTTTCGGCTCTCAGCCAATCAGAGCATAGCGTTAAAGAGTGAAGACGTCTTATTGGAGAATCGCCATGTGAGGAGGTTCAGGTGTGTTTCCTCACCTGTGTGATGTCGACGCCCTCCTTACAGAACTGTAAGTAATACTGCAAGTCATCTCTACTCAGCTTCGCCTTCACCAGGGTCAGGAAACGACTTGGACACTTCTCTACACAGATCTTACACACACACACACACGGCATACCATTACACATATCATGTTTACCTTACACTGAGATAGAGTAGATGGGGCAGATGGTAAGGAAGGGACGGATGTAAGAGTAAGAGGAGTAAACGAAGGCAGTAGAGGGATAGATGAGGCGTGTAGATGGGAGTGGGGTTGATAAAGGCATTAACAGGGTCGATGGGGTGTTTAGCGGGACTCATAGAAATGAGGACTTAGAGGGGTAGATCGAGGTTTTATGGGATAGATGGTGAAGTTTGAGAGGTAGATTGAGCTGTTTG
>CM059206.1:42366901-42369401 GCA_030347435.1 Clarias fuscus
CCCCACACACTCTTACCCTATCCACTCTTACCCTATCCACTCTTACCCCACACACTCTTACCCGATCCACTCTTACCCCACACACTCTTACCCCACACACTCTTACCCGATCCACTCTTACCCCACACACTCTTACCCCCACACACTCTTACCCTATCCACTCTTACTCCCACACACTCTTACCCTATCCACTCTTACCCCCACACACTCTTACCCGATCCACTCTTACCCCACACACTCTTACCTGATCCACTCTTACCCCACACACTCTTACCCCCACACACTCTAACCCTGTCCACTCTTACCCCCACACACTCTTACCCTATCCACTCTTACCCCACACACTCTAACCCTGTCCACTCTTACCCCACACACTCTTACCCTATCCACTCTTACCCCACACACTCTTACCCTGTCTACTCTTACCCCCACACACTCTTACCCCACACACTCTTACCCCACACACTCTAACCCTGTCCACTCTTACCCCCACAGACTCTTACCCTATCCACTCTTACCCCACACACTCTTACCCCCACACACTCTAACCCTGTCCACTCTTACCCCCACACACTCTTACCCTATCCACTCTTACCCCACACACTCTTACCCTATCCACTCTTACCCCCACACACTCTTACCCCACACACTCTTACCCCCACACACTCTAACCCTGTCCACTCTTACCCCCACACACTCTTACCCTATCCACTCTTACCCTATCCACTCTTACCCCACACACTCTTACCCGATCCACTCTTACCCCACACACTCTTACCCCACACACTCTTACCCGATCCACTCTTACCCCACACACTCTTACCCCCACACACTCTTACCCTATCCACTCTTACTCCCACACACTCTTACCCTATCCACTCTTACCCCCACACACTCTTACCCGATCCACTCTTACCCCACACACTCTTACCTGATCCACTCTTACCCCACACACTCTTACCCCCACACACTCTAACCCTGTCCACTCTTACCCCCACACACTCTTACCCTATCCACTCTTACCCCACACACTCTAACCCTGTCCACTCTTACCCCACACACTCTTACCCTATCCACTCTTACCCCACACACTCTTACCCTGTCCACTCTTACCCCCACACACTCTTACCCCACACACTCTTATCCCACACACTCTAACCCTGTCCACTCTTACCCCCACAGACTCTTACCCTATCCACTCTTACCCCACACACTCTTACCCCCACACACTCTAACCCTGTCCACTCTTACCCCCACACACTCTTACCCTATCCACTCTTACCCCACACACTCTTACCCTATCCACTCTTACCCCCACACACTCTTACCCCACACACTCTTACCCCCACACACTCTAACCCTGTCCACTCTTACCCCCACATACTCTTACCCTATCCACTCTTACCCCCACACACTCTTACCCTATCCACTCTTACCCCACACACTCTTACCCTATCCACTCTTACCCCACACACTCTTACCCCCACACACTCTTACCCTATCCACTCTTACCCCCACACACTCTTACCCGATCCACTCTTACCCCACACACTCTTACCCGATCCACTCTTACCCCACACACTCTTACCCCCACACACTCTAACCCTGTCCACTCTTACCCCACACACTCTTACCCTATCCACTCTTACCCCACACACTCTTACCCCCACACACTCTAACCCTGTCCACTCTTCCCCACACACTCTAACCCTGTCCACTCTTACCCCACACACTCTTAGCCAATGTATTCATACCCCAGGTACTCACCTAGCTTCCAGTAGTGTGACGTCCCATTAATGTGCCTCCTTATCTTTTTTTTTTTATTAATTATTTTTTTTATGCTTACCTTCCACCCCTCAACTGCCCACTCTTCAGATTTTCATCACTCTGCTTCTTCCATCTTTCTGTTTAGAGGACGTGAAGAAGAAAAATCAGCATCGCTTCCTGTTTAACTTCACATTTATTTAATGACGCCCTCATCTGAATACACCACCCTTAATAAACCCTACACCAGTTACAGGCGATAAAGAACACAGTGTGTGTGTGTGTGTGTGTGTGTGTGTGTGTGTGAGACTAGCTGACATTTTGGTTCTAATGAGAACATTAATCTCCAAAAGCCTTCTGAAACAATTATCACTCCTACATCACTTCTCCTTACAGGATGGTTAAACACACACACACACACACACACACACACACACACACACACACACACACACACACACACACAGACGCACACATAGACACACAATCACTTGAGTAAAATGTGTCTGTCAAACGCTGCAAATATTTGTCTTTTTTTGTATAAAATGTCCAGGAAAAAACATAACATTGTTGAGACTTTAGTCTTTAGTTAGTTTAGGTAGAATAACTTAATGAAATGTACTTCTGATGTATTCTAAATCACCAGAGTAACACAATACACACACACACACACACACACACACACAAGTGTAATTAATTTTAATGCGATTTAAGGAGTTAAGCAGAAGTCTGTAGA
>CM059206.1:42376901-42416901 GCA_030347435.1 Clarias fuscus
AGTTAACATTTTATGAATGATAAAAGAAGAATGAAAAAACCTGCAAGTTTAAACATCACCTCAGCTGATGTCTCTAAATGTTAAACTTTTGTTACAAAGTGAGAGGAACCCGTGAGCACTGCTGTCTGTACGCCTGGACTGCGCTCAGATTCAAGGTCTTTAAAAAGTACACTACAGTATTTCAGCACTCCTGTCTAATGTCTTTAATCTCTGATCTATTTTTGTGTAACTCACTAATCTTTACTGATCTATTAGTGAAATATTAAACTTTAATCTCTATTTTCAATTTCAAAAGCGACTATATAAACACAGATGATGCCAAAGAAAGTGATGATGAAGAATAAGCGAGTTCACTTTGCCTTGTTGCCTGCGCACCTCTTTCTATATGATCCTTCAATAAAGAAATAAAGATTCTGAACTTTTAGACTGCGTTTATGATTCTTATTTCTGACCTTTGGAGCAGACAGTCTGAAGGTTTCCCACAACGTAAGGCTAAAGAGTTAAAGTCTCTTTTGGAAACTCAAGTTGGCTTTATGCTGGAAAACAGGAAATATTCAAATAATAAAATAATGATTTGGTGGAGAGTCGAGAACGACATCTTGGGAATTACAAAAGAGTTAAGTTAAAATAAAAAAATTTATTTGTCACGTACAAACCACACACAGTATGATGAAAGGCAGTGAAAGGCTCACCTTGAAAAGAAAAAAAAAGCTAGTAAGGAGGCATAAATGCTAATACGAAAGAATAAACAATATATAATCTACTATCTTTTGTTAATATAAAATAAAATAAAGTAGAAAGTAGAAATATGTAAAAAAAAAAAGGTAAGAACTATATAAATAAATAAACTGTATTTATGTGTATGTGGAATGTGTTATGTGCAGACAGCAGCAGTATGGTGTGGTCATGGAGTGTGAAACAGAATGATGGCCCGCGGTGATACTGTCCATCTTAAACGTGCAGTAGTGCAAAAGTAATCCCTTTGTATGTAAACATAAACCAGAATGTGCAGACATGTACAGTGTGTTTGTGTATTTGGTCCTTCAGTCCTGTGCAACGTGTAAATGTTCAGTGGTCGGTTTGGGTTGTTCCAACATGTGTAAAGGAAACATAGCAAGTCCAATCAGTTGACGTCTATGTAGAGTTCCGGTTGTGAGTCCGTATAGCCTGCAGGACGAAGCTCCTTCTCAGTGTCTCTGTGCTGAAAGAACAGTCCATTGCTGGGGTGGCTGAGGTCCTTCACCATCTTCCTGGCCTTGGTCCAGCACCGCTTGCTGTAGATCGATGCAGGTCAGGGAGCTCGGTGTGGACGAGGCGCTCAGCTGATCTCACCACCCTCTGAAGAGCTCGTCTGTCCTGCATGGTGCTGTTCCCGAACCAGGTGGTGATGTTTCCCGTCAGGATGCTCTCTAATGGCTCCCTGAGTAGAAGTTCCTGAGCACCCTGTAGGTCAGTCTGAAGTCTCTCAGGCGTCTGAGGTGGTAGAGACGCTGCCGGGCCTTTTTCGCCACAGAGTTGACGTGACAGGACCAGGACAGGTCCTGCGTGATGTGGACACAGAGGTATCTGAAGCTGTCCAATGTCCACTGGGCAATGTTAGTCTGCAACTAAAAACATTGACATTCTGATTAAGTGAGCACCGCTATGACTCTGCATCATGCTAACATGCTAACTGACAGGAGACTCTAGCAAGGTTCTTTAATAATCTACTTTAAAACAAGATACGAACGTCTACTTGCTCAATGCAGAAATGTTAGCATGTCTGTCCTGGTTGAGATTAGCGCTAATACGTCATTTCGTAGATTTGGCGCCTCCTGGTGGTTTAACTGCTTCACTTTGTACTCTGTTAAAATGAACGACAAAATGGCGGGCACGAAGTAAAACAACTTTTTAACTTTTTAAAATACGACATTTGGAAGCAGATTGGAAATTATGTAGTTATTTTATTAAGGTCGATTTAAAAAAAAGAAACAAACATAAATCGTCAATAAAAGTGAAATAAGGTGAACTATATTTTGTCCCTCAGCCTGTTAAATCTCGGTTGTTGTGAGGAATATCAAATACAAGTTTTATTTCTCATTTAATCTTTTCTGTTGTAATAAAGCTGAGATTCCTGCGCCACAGAACACACACACACACACACACACACACACACACACACACACACACACACACACACACACACACACACACACCCCTTAAGAGGCGACAGTCAGCGCTTGAGCGCGCCGTCACGGTGGCCGAGAGGTTAAGGCGTTGGACTCGAAATCCAATGGGGTTTCCCCGCACAGGTTCGAATCCTGTTCGTGACGATCCACTTTTATGTAGAAAGAAAGTAAAAAACTCATCTACACAATAAGTAAACACGTTTAATATTAATGCTGAATTCAAAACATCACGTGACTACACAGGAGAAAAACATTCTACGGTACATTTGCATTTACTCTGATTACAGTGAATGTTTTAAAGAACAGCCAGGAATAATCTCATTTAATGAATATCATTTTTTTTTTTACATATTGAATAAAACACAGTCATTCTGTTATTGGAAAATTTCCCACTATGCTCTGGCTAATGTTACATCACTGTGTGTTTATTCTGGCATTTTACAAAAAATATTATTTATTTATTTATTAAAGAGCGACATGTCACACTTTCTATCAGCACACTGTTGAGTGAAGTGAAACATGTCTGTGCCTGTTCACACTCACATTACTGTAGCTATTAACACTCATCCTTTTCATTCTCCACTTAGTACTTCTATAAACACACACGTCTCTCCTGTCCAAGCTCAGACGCTGCATGTTTACTGTAACTGACCTCCTGTAAATATTCAACATGCTCAGACATTTCTGCTTCTGCAACCTGAATGTAATATTTTGAAAATGGGAGGATCAGATTTCAGACGAGGAGTATGAGTGTGTTAGTCTTGGCCTTGAAATGATATGGTCAAGGGTTCGATGTCTGCTTCGGGATCTGTGTGTGTGGAGTTTGCAGGTTCTCCTCGTGCGTGGTGGCTTTCCTCTGGTTACTCCAGTTTCCTCCCACAGTTCATGGAGATGCAGATGGTTGTCTGTAGTGTATGTATGGGTGTACGGTACCCCACCTCGCTGCCCCAAGTCTCCTGGGATAGGCTCCAGGCCCCCACGACCCGGAACACAGGATAAGCGGTATAGTTGATGGATGGATGGATGAATGAATGAATTAATTAATTAATTCCCTTCAAATCTGGGCTTTTCAATGCCTATGCTGGAGAGCCGGTGTTCAGTGCAGTTTGGTGATTTTTTTTTTTTTTACTAAATTCATCCCATCTGTTAATAACCAGGCTTACCGTGTTTTTTTTTTTTTAGTGTTGGTTGATTACAAACTGTGGTGGAGACAAGCCCTCCATTACTGAACATGAACAGATGCTGCCCTCTGCTGTCCATGATGAGTTATAAAGACAATCATAGAGAGCTGATTATCTCATTAGTAAAAAATACTCAACTTCCAGTCAAACACACATTATGACTGCAGATCAATCCCTGCTATCCCATGCTCTTGAGTCAGGTTTCTCTCAAGGTTTCTTCCTGTCACCATCTCAGGGAGTTTTTCCAGCAGCACCGTCGCCCTCGGCTCGTTCATCAGGGACCATCTGATCATTCTGATTCACACACACTCACATCTCATACACACTTCTGTCATTTTGATTGTGTAAAGCTGCTTTGCGACAATGACATTTGTTAAAAGCGCTATACAAATAAAATTGAATTGAATTGAATTGAACATACAGGGAGAACTGGAGTGCCGTAATGATCGTAGTATTCCTGCACATAGATTCCCCTATATCTCTTTAAATTGCTCATGTTTGATCAAAAATGTCCTATTTTAGATATAGATCTCCCCTCACCATTAATTAATGTTTCATTGCTTATTATGCAGCTGCATGACAGAAAAAGTGCTCTAAAAAAAGTTCTCGATATTTAAATCTTTATGGTAATATGGATTTAACTGATTTGTGTATGGCCTTTCACAACGGTGTCTGTCTTGTGGCCGATTTAACTTTTTCCTACTAAAAAGTAACCAACACATGTCGGTGTATGGCACTATGCTAATGTCTCAGGTGTGAATGTTTGAGATGAACTACATGGTCTGTGGCCCATCAACAGATACAGAACAAAAGTGTATACACTGTTCAGGGTTAGACCTCTTATGGACACCATCCGTCATGCTTGCAAAGCTATTCATCATCCCAGAAGAAATGTAGCTGTGGATGAGAGAATGGTGGCCTGCAAAGCACACAGAGGAATGACGCAGTACATGAAAGCCAAGTCAACTAGGTGGGGCTTCAAGTTTGTCTTCAGTTGAACAGGAACTGCTTTCAAGACTGGCACAGGGGTGTGTGACTGTAGACCCCATACACCCATTTGATCTTGAACTGTTCCTGTTTGCACCATTTTGCTTTGAATGTCTGTTTCAGTTTTTTTTTAATTATTATTATTATTTTTAATCTTGGAGCACTTGTTTACACCGAATGTATTTTTCCACTTTATTTTGCTCTGTTCCGTTGCAGTTTGACCCTGAATGTATGTTTTTGTAGGGTTTTTTGTATCATTCACTGCTTTTGTTTTCAGTATTTTACCCTGAATGTCTGTTTTTACACATTTTATTTATCTTGAACTGTTCCTGAGATTCTGGCAAGTGAATCTTGATTTATTCTAAATAAACTACAAACAAAGAAATGTGTTTTTTGTCCTCAAATTATTCTCTTGCAGCACTTCCCTCTGTCACAGGCCTGACTGCAAGGGGTGTTTATGCAGCTCATTATTCGGGTCTTTGTCTCTCTGGTGTGTGAATTACAGCATTATTCATGATCATTCATCACCTCCTCGCATACGGCCTTTCCAAAACAAAAAGTGTCTTAGAAAATGTAAATGAATATATTGTTTTCTGTGAATGAGTGATGAAGATGATTATCACATCATTGTGAGGTAAAAACTCCAGACTACAAGATCCAGGTAACAAAAGTCTTGTAAATAAATGTTATGAATGTTGTGAACTTATTTCAGTGATTTTTTTTAGTTGTTTTCAATAATCACACATAACTGTTATTTTCTCCAAATTACAAACTTGTACATACAGACTGCTCACATGTTACTGTGGCCCAGTGTGTGCTGATTACAGTGTAGTTAGTCTTTTAGACATTTATATGTTTATAAGTAACTGAAAAATATACAAATGTCAGGACATGTCAGAACTTCTTCAAAACACCCTCAGACTCCTAAGGGTTCAGTCTCGGCTAAAAACCTATTTATTTAGCGCAGCATGTTTGTAAATAGATTAACCTTAGGTAAAGGAGCAGATCTGGGGGACTCATGGACGTAGAGTATTCTGGTGAACTGGTATGTTTAGATGCTGTCCTCCCCACTCTCATTGATCACTCAGGTTTGTTGATGTTGAGGTGATTGGTTGCTTTACATCTCAGTTCCCCCTCATGTCTGTGTTTCCTTCTGACTCCTCCCTTTTAGTGATGCTGTTATAGTTAGTCCTGCTGGAGTCTCTGCTTGCACTTTGCACTAAATATACATTCACCTTATACATTATGTGACTGTGACCAGACCTAACTGTTACTGTATCTCTCCATCTCTTCTGCTCCCCCCCCCTCTCTCTGTCTCACTACACGTGTCTCTCCTGAGCTGCCAGTGATCCAGACCCCCTCTGCCCTCTGGACCTGTCTGACTCGTCCTGGTGTCCCTCTTCTGGTTGGAAATCTTGTCACATGGACGCCCCGTGTGATCTGTCTGGGATGCGTCTGGTGACTTGGGACATTTTCACTCAATTCTCAGGGTATTTTTCCTCGCCTCTGTCATCGTTGCCCTCGGCTTGCTCATCAGGAACAATCAGGGCCGATCTGATCATTCTGATTCATACACATTCACATTTCATACTGTTGTTGTTGGTCTTTCGGCTGCTCCCGGCAAGGGGTCGCCACAGCGGACGCTTGGTCCGCACATACAAGCTTGGCGCAGGTTTTACGCCGGATGGCCTTCCTGACGCAACCCTCCCATTTTGCCCGGCCTTGGGACCGGCACTGTATCCAGTGGCTGGGGTTTGGGCACTGGCTGGGGATCGAACCCGGGCCTTTCGCATGGCAGGCGAAACACCTACCACTGAGCCACCAATGCCCATATACATTCACATTTCATACTAACATCCATAATTTCTTTTTGATTGTTTAAAGCTGCTTTGCCACAATCACAATTGTTAAAAGTGCAATACAAATGAAATTGAATTGAATGGAATTTAAAGCCCCTATAATAGAGCTGTGTAGGACCGTCATAATCTGATCGACATGAAAAGAATGAAACTGGAGAGAGGAGGAGAGCGTTTAGCTTGCAGAGGAGAGAGTAAAATGTAAAGAAACAATTAAAGGAAAATTCACACACACGTCCCCCTGAGGGGCGTGAAACATGGGGTACACGGTGTTAATAAATAAGGTAATACACATATATATATATATATATATATATTAAATAAAATATATATACAGTGGGTACGGAAAGTATTCAGACCCCTTAAAATTTTTCACTCTTTGTTATATTGCAGCCATTCGCTAAAATCATTTAAGTTCATTTTTTCCCTCATTAATGTACACACAGCACCTCATACTGACAGAAAAACACAGAATTGTTGATATATTTGCAGATTTATTAAAAAAGAAAAACTGAAATATGACATGACACCCTTTGCTGTGCCACTCTTATTTATTTAACATATTTAACTCGGTGCTGTGCATTTCTTCTGATCATCCTTGAGATGGTTCTACACCTTCATTTGAGTCCAGCTGTGTTTGATTATACAGATTGGACTTATTTAGGAAAGCCACACACCAGTCTATATAAGACCTTACAGCTCACAGTGCATGTCAGAGCAAATGAGAATCATGAGGTCAAAGGAACAGCCTGAAGAGCTCAGAGACAGAATTGTGGAAAGGCACAAATCTGGCCAAGGTTACAAAAAAACTTGTGGCACAGTGGCCTCCATAATCCTTAAATGGAAGACGTTGGGGACGACCAGAACCCTTCCTAGAGCTGGCCGTCCGGCCAAACTGAGCTATCGAGGGAGAAGAGCCTTGATGAGAGAGGTAAAGAAGAACCCAAAGATCACTGTGGCTGAGCTCCAGAGATGCAGTCAGGAGATGTGAGAAAGTTGTAGAAAGTCAACCATCACTGCAGCCCTCCACCAGTCTGGGCTTTATGGCAGAGTGGCCTGATGGAAGCCTCTCCTCAGTGCAGGACAAATGAAAGCCCGCATGAAGTTTGCTAAAAAACACCTGAAGGACTCCAAGATGGTGAGAAATAAGATTCTCTGGTCTGATGAGACCAAGATAGAACTTTTTGGCCTTAATTCTAAGTAATATGTGTGGAGAAAACCAGGCACTGCTCATCACCTGTCCAATACAGTCCCAACAGTGAAGCATGGTGGTGGCAGCATCATGCTGTGGGGGTGTTTTTCAGCAGCAGGGACAGAACGACTGCAATCGTTGCAATCGAGGGAAAGCTGAATGCGGCCAAGTACAGGGATATCCTGGACGATAACCTTCTCCCGAGTGCTCAGGACCTCAGACTGGGCCGAAGGTTCGCCTTCCAACAAGACAATGACCCTAAGCACACAAGCTAAAATAACGAAGGAGTGGCATCACAACAACTCCGTGACTGTTCTTGAATGGCCCAGCCAGAACCCGGACTTAAACCCAATTGAGCATCTCTGGAGAGACCTGAAAATGGCTGTCCACCAACGTTTACCATCCAACCTGACAGAACTGGAGATTATCTGCAAGGAGGAATGGCAGAGGATCCCCAAATCCAGGTGTGAAAAACTTGTTGCATCTTTCCCAAAAAGACTCATGGCAGTATTAGACCAAAAGGGTGCTTCTACTAAATACTGAGCAAAGGGTGTGAATACTTAGTACCATGTGATATTTCAGTTTTTCTTTTTTAATAAATCTGCAAAAATGTCAACAATTCTGTGTTTTTCTGTCAGTATGAGGTGCTGTGTGTACATTAATGAGGAAAAAAAAAAGAACTTAAATGATTTTAGCAAATGGCTGCAATATAACAAAGAGTGAAACATTTTAAGGGGGTCTGAATAATTTCCATACCCACTGTATGTACGTATATTTAAATAATAGTATATGTACATTAAACCCATTGAGTGTTTTTATTTTTTTGCATTTGTCCCGATTTTCACACTAATTTAGTCTTATCCAATATCCACCAGCCACTAGGGGGCTCTCACATCAAGACTACTATTACCAGCCAGGGAGGGCCAAAGACTATCACGTTTCCTCCAAACCATATGATGCCAGCCGAGCACATCTTTTCAAACTACTTGCTCATGCACCGTTGGGGGCGGCGTCACACACTCAGACGTGACCTTCTGTTTGCTTGAGCTTACAGTCACCCATGATTGGCTGTAGAGCCGTGATTGATGTGAGAGCACAAAGAGAGAGCTCAGTCAATCAGTCTTCTCTTGGCTCCCGGCTGCTAGAGGCTACAGCATCACCTGGGAATCGAACTAGCGATCTTTGGATGATAGGGTGAGCACTTTACCACCGTGCTGACGCAGTTATAATGTTTTTGGTTCACATAAGCCTCCTCTTCATTCCTGGGGATGATTATTTTAACGTGTGTGCCATGGATGATGCCCACAACTTCATGAATGCAACTTGTTTTCCGTTGATTTTTACGCTGTGTGGTGGGAAATGTATGAATCTGTGCAATATCAGACATGTGATGTGTTACAAAAAGTAGTTCATTTTTGTCCAAATGTATCTTTTATGAGTTCCATCTCAGTCAGTGTTACTAAAATGTCTCTCCTCAGCAAGCGTCCCTGCCTGAATGCCAGTTGCTCACTACTCCTAAATAGGTAGGACCCCTCCGGAGCTCTCCTTTATCTTGGTGGAGGTAGGAGTGGTGTCCTGTATTAAATGGTAGGATCTGACTGGCGTGACTCTGAGAATTTTTGGCCACTTAGGAGCGATTTCCTACTCTGAGACGCTTAGTAAATACAGGACATTTTGTCCTGTTTTGTCTCTTGTTTCTCAGCAGAGCCGTTTACTGTACAGGTCTATTGAAGCATGTTTTTGGTAAGTAATTCGTCCCTCACCTGCTTGATTCATATCCTCGGGTGTAAAGTTCAGCCCGAGTGTTTAGCTTTCTTTCCAAACACAATTTTATTTATGGTTTAAAAAAAAATAAAAAGATATCTTGTGTATGTGCGTGTGTGTGTGTGTGTGTGTGTGTGTGTGTGTGTGTGTGTGTGTGTGTGTGTGTATGTTTGGTGACAAAACTGAAAGTTCATATCAATAAATTCTTTATTGCTGATTTAATGTGTTTAAACAAACAATTTATCAGGAAATCTTTACACCGTTACCAAGAAAGAAAATACACACACACACACACACACACACACACACACACACACACACACACACACACACACACAGTGTATATTACACTAAAAATATAAACTATAAAATAAAAATATATTTATATGTAATACATTTAAATCATGCAGTTTATAAACACAAATATCAATATAATTTACCACTAAAATATTATTTTGTTTATATTAATTTTATAAACAAATTAATATCATTTTGTTTTTGTGTCATGCTGAATCTCAACAGCTTTTTTGGGCTTTGTCTCTGTTATCCTCAGGGTTGATGATTTGATCCACAAGATCTGTCACAGTCTTTAACGCGGATCCTCTTCCTGTCACAACCCTCCTGTTTTCTAGCCGCGCCCGGGACCGGCACCGCATGCAGTGGGTGGGATGATCGGAGTGGAGGGTTTATTTTATTTTATTCAATATAAAGAAAGAAAATTAGAACATAGGCTTGAACTGATAGTTTATATAGATTTAGTTAATTATTCTGCGAAAATGACTGTTATTAAATCAAAATGTTCATAAATCAAAAAAAGAATTAAAAAACTTCCAACCAACATTTAGGAAGCTACAGAATGAAGACCTCCACCAAATAAACCCAAACTGTTTTTGTTTTTACAGAAAGTTTAATGATGTTGAATCAGCTGGACTGTGAAAGGTGACTTCTCTCACTTTCCACCTCTTGAATGAGAATGCCGTAAGGTCTGATGGAGTTCTCCACGATCTCCTTCTCCTGCTCCTCCGTGCTGCCCTCAGGAACCGGGATCAGCCAGTAACCAGGCTTCACTGTGATCTTGCGTTTCTCCGGATGTATTCGGTTCTGCATGATGGTCCTGTAGGTCTTTCCGGTTATCTTGGATTTGAAGGTTTTGGTCATTGCATAAACCTCTGCGACTTTAATGTCAGGAGTTGAATAAACACCTCGGCCATACGCTGCACCTGCACCTGCTCGGTAATGTGAGCGTGCGATTTTTTTAGCGCCCTCGATGCTCGTGCCGTGGAAGGAAACGGGCCACTCCCCGGCCTCGGAGTGACTCCTCCACCCAGCAGGACCGAGCCAGGCGTTTCCATCCGGGTACTTATCTCTCACCTTCAGGGCGAAGCGGTACCACCCGGCCGGGCGCGTGTACGGCTCTCCTCCGCGCGAGCACTCCGAGGTATCTGTCAGGTTTCTGAAATCAAAATCAAATCCTGGATCAAAAAACTCCTCCATGTCCACGAACAGCTCGTTCCGTAAAGCAGAGATGTCATTCTCGCTTACTTTTAACTCTTTCAGTAACTCAGACACGGTCATGTCTCCCTCACCGACCAGAGCCTTCGTTAAAACAACAGAGACAAAATTTTCAACTGTCAGTGTGTTGATCATTTCCTTCGCTTTGCGGTCAGCGATGGGTTTGACTGTAGCACCGGTGAGAACAGAGAGAGCCTCCAGCACGAGCTCACGGTTCATTCCCGGCATGATGAAGTCTGGATCTGAGGCCTGATAGTGTCTGAAGGTCCGCACTCACACTCAGCTCTCCTGAACTCTGAGAGTTTGCAGTTCAGTGCCCAGAGATTTAAGGGAATGGGTGAGGCTTACACACATGTCTGAAATATTTATGAAACGTGGAATGTGTGAGGAACAAGGAACTATTTACATTTAAGAAACTATAAAATGTATGCATGTGTCTATAAGATCTAGTGAATGTTATTAAATGAGATGACAGAAAGTGTGGAGCAATAATCACAACTCATTAAACCCAGTGAGATTTTATTCTGGTGTCGTTGTTTAACTCCTGTCTGCCAGCTGGGAGTTTGTCCTCACTCATCTCCTACGACCTCATGTTTATTTCACTTTCAGTTCTCTCAGAGCAGAACAAGTTGAACTTCATGCCCGTGCTGATGAGGGCAACGCCTTTACTGTCACCAAGTCTAACATTCTTCCGGTGCCTCAAATGCCTCAAATCTTAGTTGTTGTTGTTGGTCTTTTGGCTGGTCCCATTGAAGGGTCTCCTCAGTGGACAAACTGATCCGCACAACAACTTGGTACTGATGCAACCCTCCCATTTTATCCGGGCTTGGGACCGGAACTGTCTCAAACCGAAATGTACCAAAATATACTGTGTCTTACAAAAGTATTCATACCTCCTGAAACTTTTCCACATTTTGTCATGTTACAACCCCAAATGAAATGGACCACACTCACACAGATTTTTATTTGTAAAACAACGTTTATCATTTTGCTTCCACTTCACAATTATGTGTCACTTTGTGCTGGTCTGTCACATAAAATTCCAATAAAATAAGTTCACATTTGTGGTTTTAACGTTACAAAATGTGGAAAAGTTCAAGAGGTGCAGATACTTTTGTAAGGCACTGTACCTCAAGCAGAATAGATTCTATTAAAAATCTCAGACATTTGACTTTGCTGTGATCTTGACCCTGTTTGGATCAATTTATAATCTAATCAGTTGATCTAAGGGATAAAACAATAATTTCTAATCCCGGGTGAAGAAACAGAGAGCAGATGTGAAATGTGGGAGGAGTCTATTACAATAACCCCTAAAGCTGTATGAGCGGCACATGATAACCTTCACTCTTCCTCATTGGTGGACGGAGCCTGATGAGGACGTGCCCTAAGCAGGGAGGAACTGGATACGACTACAAATTGACAAAACTACCAATGATTTGTGATGATTTTATATAAAACTATATCTAGTGATGGAGGCATTAAGGTGAAACTTTAATACATAAACTGTATTAACACTCCTGCAGGTGGAGTCCTTAATCTTATCTGAGGTCGCAAAATCAAACTTTCTGCTTTATGATTGGTTACAAGAATTTGGTCTCATCTATGATTAAATAGAATCCTAGAGCATGAGGGCGGGGCTTTACAGGGCAGGTGTTTACAGCTGTGGTGTTTTTTCTTTGTATCTGAAAAATGAGACTGTAGTTCATGTAGGGCAATCTGGTCACAATATACATAATAAGGAAGTTATTTACTTTCATTTCTCTCTCACACACACACACACACATTCAACACTTTCACTTTTATCAGGAATTTGTTTATTTTGTGCTAAGAAAAATGTGTATTTTTTAAACAATCTAAGTAATTCTTTAATAAAATACATAAATGTTCAGTTTAACATTTTATGAAGTGAGAAACATTGGACTGGAAAATTTTAAGATTTATTTAAAATACATATATATTTCTTTATAAACTCTCCCTGACCTGCTGATCTATTACACAAAAATGAACACATCAGAGTCTATTGTGATGATTATTTCCAGTAATTACAGGACAAATGCTGAGTTGTGCTCTTGAGGATTTTTTTTTTAAATCAGCACTAAAGAAAATCTGTTTAATCCATAAACAGAATAAAGAGTGAAATAAAAGAGTTAATAATGAATTGCACGTGAACGAAACAGCACGTGACCTTACAGAGATGTTCAGAGCTGTTAATCTTGTGTGTGTGTGTATAGTGTGTGTGTATAGTGTGTGTGTGTGTATAATGTGTGTATAGTGTGTGTGTGTGTGTGTGTTCTCCTCCTCTACATCTACTTCAGCAGGACTCCGTACGGTCTGATGTGTGTATAGTGTGTGTGTGTATAATGTGTGTATAATGTGTGTATAGTGTGTGCTCTCCTCCTCCTCCTCCTCGTCCTCCTCTACATCTCCTTGAGCAGGACTCCGTACGGTCTGATGGACTGCTCCACGATCCTCTTCATCTCGTCTCTCCGCTTCTTCCGGTCTGTGAGCGCGTGGACCTCCAGCGGGACGCGCACGAGCCAGCGCGTGTCCGACTTGCGGACCCGGTGCTCGGGGCTGATGCGGTTCTGCATGATGACGCGGTAGGTCTTCCCGTTCCTGGAGGTGAACTCCTTGTGCAGCTCCGCGTCCCGCTCCGCCTCTGCGATGTCCGGGGTGGAGAAGATCCCGAACTCCTGCGGCCCCTCCCCCTCGGCGCCATGGCCCCGCCCCTCTCTCCCGGTGCCGTGGTAGGAGACGGGCCACTCCCCCGAGGCGGACCGGTTCCTCCACCCCCCGGGCCCGAGCCAGGCGTCTCCGTCCGGGTATTTCCCCAGAACCTTCAGCGCGAACCGGAACCACCCGCACGGCCTCCGGTACGGCTCCCCGCCGCGCGCGCACTCCGTCTCGTCCTTCAGCGCCCGGAAGTCGTAGTTGAACTGCGGCGCGTAGAAGGAGTCCAGGTTGACGTGCAGCTGTTTGGGCTCCTCGGGCTGCGACCCTCTCACCTCCTCCTTACACAGGATCAGCGGCAGCAGCGCCGAGGACACGAAGTTATAGACCGTCAGCTCCCCGGGGTCCAGACACGCCCCCTCACCACCGTCACCCCCCTCACCACCGTCATCCGCGCGGGACACCACCGGGAGACCCGTCAGGCACGAGAGCGCCTCCAGGAGCACGGAGCTGTCCATCATAGGGCTCTCACTCAGATCTCACACACACACACACACACACACACACACACACCGACACACACTGACACACGCAGCCAGCGCATGCGCAGTCACACAGCTTCACACACTTTCACTTTCACTTAGGTAAAGAAACAGTTCCGAGAAAAGGAGAGGAGCAGCTGAGACACACACACACACACACACACACAGGAGAGCAGCTGAGACACACACACACACACACACACACACACACACACACAGGAGAGCAGCTGAGACACACACACACACACACACAGGAGAGCAGCTGAGACACACACACACACAGGAGAGCAGCTGAGACACACACACACACACACACACACACAGGAGAGCAGCTGAGACACACACACACACACACACAGGAGAGCAGCTGAGAGACACACACACACACACACACACACACACACACTATACACACACAGGAGAGCAGCTGAGACACACACACACACACACACACACAGGAGAGCAGCTGAGACACACACACACACACACACAGGAGAGCAGCTGAGACACACACACACACAGGAGAGCAGCTGAGACACACACACACACACACACACAGGAGAGCAGCTGAGACACACACACACACACACACAGGAGAGCAGCTGAGAGACACACACACACACACACACACACACACTATACACACACAGGAGAGCAGCTGAGACACACACACACACACACACACACAGGAGAGCAGCTGAGACACACACACACACACCCGCACACACACACAGAGGAGAGCAGCTGAGACACACACACACACACACACACGCATGCTGGTGAATTACGTGTGTATCGTATCACATTATATTCCTGCCACAATTCTGAGCGCGCGGTTCGACATTTTGAGAGCAGGCAAAGCAGTCTATGCGCGTGCAGTGTATCTACTGCGCGCTCAACAGCTCAATTCTGCGCGTGCAGCGTCTCCCCTGCTCGCTCAACTTTGTCCAGTGTTACAAAACTGCCTCAAAACCAACCAATCACAGACTTCCACACGCGGCTTCTGATTGGCTGTTCCTTCTCTATCAGCTGACGCTATCGACCGCATAACGGAAACGTTCTAAATAAAGGTTTATAAGTAAAGAGACCGAGTTGTGCGATTTGAGTTTTAGTCGATGTAGTCTAACGATGAGCTGTATGGATAATTAGATGAGTAAATAAAAACACACAATGGACAAACAAAACTGGTATATAGTAATACTTAATTGAATAAAAAAATAAATACTATAATATTTGTCACGCGAGCAGGGGAGACGCTGCACGCACAGAATTGAGCTGTTGAGCGCGCAGTAGATACACTGCACGCGCATAGACTGCTTTGCCTGCTCTCAAAATGTCGAACCGCGCGCTCAGAATTGTGGCAGGAATATAACGCCACATAAGTTAGATTAATGTATTTAAACCTGCAGCTACATTTTATTTTGCAGTGAAATCCAGTTTTAAAACATAAAAATCGACACAACAAAATAACACGAGACATGAAACAAGAGGCTCAGGACATCTTATAAATGTAATTATTTGTAAATAAATAAAAGGAGGGTTTTGTCTGTACATCGGGTCAGAACTGAGCTTTAAGAGCATGTGAGGGACACGAACAGAGGAGGTGATGGAGGTGATGGAGAGGGGTCCAGTACAGGAATGTGGAAGGACAGATTATTGTAGATTTCTCAAAAAGGATGGACATGGCAGAGATAAATACATATTTTCAGAAGTAAGAGGAACACAGGGTGACGTATAAGATCTTCTCAGGTGCTTCATCTGCTGGGTAGGAGATGCAATCAGAGGGAATCTGATGCAATCAGCGACTGTAAGGTGGTTGCAGGCGAGAGTGTAGATGGACATCTTGGATGATGGTCATTGGGAAGACTTTGGACAGTGAGGACTGAAGCTAGGATTAGATGATTAGGACCCAGCATGGCTCACTCCAAAGAACAGTCACATGTCACAGTTTAATCACAATCACAGCGATCGTAATCATCACAAGGTGATCTTTTGTTCAGATCGTGCAGCTCAAACTGAAACACGAGTCTGAGGCGAGATTTCAGTGACACACCGTTTTATTTTTATCCTTAATATTTTGACAATTTTAAACAAAACTAAAAAAAAATTCAGAATTGTGAAAAAAAAACAAACATTAAAAATGTCAAACTAACAGTTTCATCGTCAACATAAAATTCTCATTTCAATTAAAATCAACAGAGTGTACAGTTCAACTAGATAAACAGTCTAAGGGATGACCTCGTCAGTGACATCACCGTTAAAGCTCATTAAAGGTTAATAATGCATCATAGATCAGAGTGAACAGTCACAACTCTAATTTTACCCATAATCCCCTGCAAGGGGCTGTTTAACCGTTACATCTCAGTGTGTAGAGGTGGCTTATCACCCTCAGCGCCACACTGGTTTACCCATGATCCTTTGCAGCAGACTGGTCCTCACACACTGACTCAGTGTAACGTTTAGCAGCTCTCTGATTGGCTGAGAATCTCAAATGGCACAAGTGGGCAGCTCCCAGCTGATAGTGGGTGTGGTTGGGGCTATCTGAACACACCCACGTTGATTGACAAGGCCACTTCTGGCTTCCTGCTCTTTTTTTTCTCAGAGCGCTTACTGTGCCCCCTAGTGGAGAGAACACATCATCAATGTGTGTGTGTATATATAAAGAGTCTGACCTGTCCCAGTGAGTGTGTGTGTGTGTGTGTGTGTGTGTGTGTGTGTGTGTGTGTGTGTGTGTGCACACGTGTGTATATATATAGAGTCTGACCTGTCCCAGTGTGTGTGTGTGTGTGTGTGTGCACGTATGTATATATAGAGTCTGACCTGTCCCAGTGAGTGTGTGTGTGCGTGTGTGCACACGTGTGTATATATATATATAGAGTCTGACCTGTCCCATTGTGTGTGTGTGTGTGTGTGTGCACGTGTGTATATATAGAGTCTGACCTGTCCCAGTGTGTGTGTGTGTGTGTGTGTGCACGTATGTATATATAGAGTCTGACCTGTCCCTGTGTGTGTGTGTGTGTGTGTGTGTGTGTGTGTGCACGTGTGTATATATAGAGTCTGACCTGTCCCAGTGTGTGTGTGTGTGTGTGTGTGTGCACGTGTGTATATATAGAGTCTGACCTGTCCCAGTGTGTGTGTGTGTGTGTGTGTGTGTGTGCACGTGTGTATATATAGAGTCTGACCTGTCCCAGTGTGTGTGTGTGTGTGTGTGTGTGTGTGTGCACAGTCTGACCTGTCCCAGTGTGTGTGTGTGTGCGCGCACGTGTGTATATATAGAGTCTGACCTGTCCCAGTGTGTGTATATATAGAGTCTGACCTGTCCCAGTGTGTGTGTGTGTGTGTGTGTGTGTGCACGTATGTATATATAGAGTCTGACCTGTCCCAGTGTGTGTGTGTGTGTGTGTGTGTGTGTGTGCACACGTGTGTATATATATAGAGTCTGACCTGTCCCAGTGTGTGTGTATATATAGAGTCTGACCTGTCCCAGTGTGTGTGTGTGTGTACGTGTGTATATATAGAGTCTGACCTGTCCCAGTGTGTGTGTGTGTGTGTGTGTGTGTGTGCACGTATGTATATATAGAGTCTGACCTGTCCCAGTGAGTGTGTGTGTGTGTGTGTGTGTGTGTGTGTGTGTGCACACGTGTGTATATATATAGAGTCTGACCTGTCCCAGTGTGTGTGTGTGTGTGTGTGTGTGTGTGTGTGTGTGTGCATGTATGTATATATAGAGTCTGACCTGTCCCAGTGAGTGTGTGTGTGTGTGTGTGCACACGTGTGTATATATATAGAGTCTGACCTGTCCCAGTGTGTGTGTGTGTGTGGACGTGTGTATATATAGAGTCTGACCTGTCCCAGTGTGTGTGTGTGTGTGCACGTGTGTATATATAGAGTCTGACCTGTCCCAGTGTGTGTGTGTGTGTGTGTGTGTGTGTGTGTGTGCACGTGTGTATATATAGAGTCTGACCTGTCCCAGTGAGTGTGTGTACGTGTGTATATATAGAGTCTGACCTGTCCCAGTGTGTGTGTGTGTGTGTGTGTGTGTGTGTGTGTGTGTGTGCACGTGTGTATATATAGAGTCTGACCTGTCCCAGTGAGTGTGTGTGTGTGTGTATATATAGAGTCTGACCTGTCCCAGTGTGTGTGTGTGTGTGTGTGTGTGTGTGTGTGTGTGTGGACGTGTGTATATATAGAGTCTGACCTGTCCCAGTGTGTGTGTGTGTGTGTGTGCACATGTGTATATATAGAGTCTGACCTGTCCCAGTGTGTGTGTGTGTGTGTGTGTGTGTGTGTGCACGTGTGTATATATAGAGTCTGACCTGTCCCAGTGTGTGTGTGTGTGTGCACGTGTGTATATATAGAGTCTGACCTGTCCCAGTGTGTGTGTGTGTGTGTGTGTGTGTGCACGTGTGTATATATAGAGTCTGACCTGTCCCAGTGTGTGTGTGTGTGTGTGTGTGTGTGCACGTGTGTATATATAGAGTCTGACCTGTCCCAGTGTGTGTGTGTGTGTGTGTGTGCACGTGTGTATATATAGAGTCTGACCTGTCCCAGTGTGTGTGTGTGTGTGTGTGTGTGTGCACGTATGTATATATAGAGTCTGACCTGTCCCAGTGAGTGTGTGTGTGTGTGAGTGTGTGCACACGTGTGTATATATATAGAGTCTGACCTGTCCCAGTGTGTGTGTGTGTGTGTGTGTGTGTGCACGTATGTATATATAGAGTCTGACCTGTCCCAGTGAGTGTGTGTGTGTGTGTGCACACGTGTGTATATATATAGAGTCTGACCTGTCCCAGTGTGTGTGTGTGTGTGTGTGTGCACGTGTGTATATATAGAGTCTGACCTGTCCCAGTGTGTGTGTGTGTGTGTGTGTGTGTGCACGTATGTATATATAGAGTCTGACCTGTCCCTGTGTGTGTGTGTGTGCACGTGTGTATATATAGAGTCTGACCTGTCCCAGTGAGTGTGTGTGTGTGTGTGCACGTGTGTATATATAGAGTCTGACCTGTCCCAGTGTGTGTGTGTGTGTGTGTGCACGTGTGTATATATAGAGTCTGACCTGTCCCAGTGTGTGTGTGTGTGTGTGTGTGTGTGCACGTGTGTATATATAGAGTCTGACCTGTCCCTGTGTGTGTGTGTGCACGTGTGTATATATAGAGTCTGACCTGTCCCAGTGAGTGTGTGTGTGTGTGTGCACGTGTGTATATATAGAGTCTGACCTGTCCCAGTGTGTGTGTGTGTGTGTGCACGTGTGTATATATAGAGTCTGACCTGTCCCAGTGTGTGTGTGTGTGTGTGTGTGCACGTGTGTATATATAGAGTCTGACCTGTCCCAGTGTGTGTGTGCGTGTGTGTGTGCACGTGTGTATATATAGAGTCTGACCTGTCCCAGTGTGTGTGTGTGTGTGTGTGTGTGTGTGTGTGCACAGTCTGACCTGTCCCAGTGTGTGTGTGTGTGCGCACGTGTGTATATATAGAGTCTGACCTGTCCCAGTGTGTGTGTGTGTGTGTGTGTGTGCACGTGTGTATATATAGAGTCTGACCTGTCCCAGTGTGTGTGTGTGTGTGTGTGCACGTGTGTATATATAGAGTCTGACCTGTCCCAGTGTGTGTGTGTGTGTGTGTGCACGTGTGTATATATAGAGTCTGACCTGTCCCAGTGAGTGTGTGTGTGTGTGTGCACGTGTGTATATATAGAGTCTGACCTGTCCCAGTGTGTGTGTGCGTGTGTGTGTGCACGTGTGTATATATAGAGTCTGACCTGTCCCAGTGTGTGTGTGTGTGTGTGTGTGTGCACAGTCTGACCTGTCCCAGTGTGTGTGTGTGTGTGCGCACGTGTGTATATATAGAGTCTGACCTGTCCCAGTGAGTGTGTGTGTGTGCACGTATGTATATATAGAGTCTGACCTGTCCCAGTGTGTGTGTGTGTGTGTGTGTGCGCGCACGTGTGTATATATAGAGTCTGACCTGTCCCAGTGTGTGTGTGTGTGTGTGTGTGTGCACACGTGTGTATATATATAGAGTCTGACCTGTCCCAGTGTGTGTGTGTGTGTGTGTGTGTGTGTGTGTGTGTGTGTGTGTGTGTGCGCGCGTGTGTGTATATAGAGTCTGACCTGTCCCAGTGTGTGTGTGTGTGTGTGTGCACACGTGTGTATATATAGAGTCTGACCTGTCCCAGTGTGTGTGTGTGTGTGTGTGTGTGTGTGCACGTATGTATATATAGAGTCTGACCTGTCCCAGTGTGTGTGTGTGTGTGTGTGCACACGTGTGTATATATAGAGTCTGACCTGTCCCAGTGTGTGTGTGTGTGTGTGTGCACACGTGTGTATATATAGAGTCTGACCTGTCCCAGTGTGTGTGTGTGTGTGTGTGTGTGTGTGCACGTATGTATATATAGAGTCTGACCTGTCCCTGTGTGTGTGTGTGTGTGTGCACGTGTGTATATATAGAGTCTGACCTGTCCCAGTGTGTGTGTGTGTGTGTGTGCACGTGTGTATATATAGAGTCTGACCTGTCCCAGTGAGTGTGTGTGTGTGTGTGTGCACGTGTGTATATATAGAGTCTGACCTGTCCCAGTGTGTGTGTGCGTGTGTGTGTGCACGTGTGTATATATAGAGTCTGACCTGTCCCAGTGTGTGTGTGTGTGTGTGTGTGTGTGTGTGCACAGTCTGACCTGTCCCAGTGTGTGTGTGTGTGTGCGCACGTGTGTATATATAGAGTCTGACCTGTCCCAGTGTGTGTGTGTGTGCACGTATGTATATATAGAGTCTGACCTGTCCCAGTGTGTGTGTGTGTGTGTGCACGTGTGTATATATAGAGTCTGACCTGTCCCAGTGTGTGTGTGTGTGTGTGTGTGCACACGTGTGTATATATATATATATAGAGTCTGACCTGTCCCAGTGTGTGTGTGTGTGTGTGTGTGTGTGTGTGTGTGTGTGTGTGTGCGCGTGTGTGTATATATGAGTCTGACCTGTCCCAGTGAGTTAGTGTGTGTGTGTGTGTGCACAGTCTGACCTGTCCCAGTGTGTGTGTGTGTGTGTGTGCACACGTGTGTATATATAGAGTCTGACCTGTCCCAGTGTGTGTGTGTGTGTGTGTGCACATGTGTATATATAGAGTCTGACCTGTCCCAGTGTGTGTGTGTGTGTGTGTGTGTGTGTGTGTGTGTGCACGTGTGTATATATAGAGTCTGACCTGTCCCAGTGTGTGTGTGCGTGCGCGCGTGTGTATATATAGAGTCTGACCTGTCCCAGTGAGTGAGTGTGTGTGTGTGTGTGCACAGTCTGACCTGTCCTAGTGTGTGTGTGTGTGTGTGCACACGTGTGTATATATAGAGTCTGACCTGTCCCAGTGAGTTAGTGTGTGTGTGTGTGTGCACAGTCTGACCTGTCCCAGTGTGTGTGTGTGTGTGTGTGTGTGTGCACACGTGTGTATATATAGAGTCTGACCTGTCCCAGTGAGTGTGTGTGTGTGTGTGTGCGTGCGCGCGTGTGTATATATAGAGTCTGACCTGTCCCAGTGAGTTAGTGTGTGTGTGTGTGTGTGTGTGCACAGTCTGACCTGTCCCAGTGTGTGTGTGTGTGTGTGTGTGTGCACACGTGTGTATATATAGAGTCTGACCTGTCCCAGTGAGTGTGTGTGTGTGTGCGTGCGCGCGTGTGTATATATAGAGTCTGACCTGTCCCAGTGAGTGAGTGTGTGTGTGTGTGTGTGTGCACAGTCTGACCTGTCCTAGTGTGTGTGTGTGTGTGTGCACACGTGTATATATATAGAGTCTGACCTGTCCCAGTGTGTGTGTGTGTCTCTCACCTTTGCTCTGTTTGTTCTCCAGGTATTTGTCCAGTTTTAACTGTACTGAAGTCACGATTACTGTCAATCATCAGATTCTACACACACACACACACACACACACACACACACACACACACTTGTCTAAAAATATTAGATTAAAAATTTATGATACAACCATGAATGTTTAAATCCATAAACGTTTGTTTTATTGTGTGTACAGGGTGGGCCATGTATATGGATACACCTTAATAAAATGGGAATGGTTGGTGATATTAATGTCCTGTTTGTGGCACATTAGTATATGTGAGGGGGCAAACTTTTCAGGATCGGTGGTGACCATGGTGGCCATTTGGAAGTCGGCCATCTTGGATCCAACTTTTGTTTTTTCAATAGGAAGAGGGTCATGTGACACATCAAACTTATTGGGAATTTCACAAGAAAAACAATGGTGTGCTTGGTTTTAACGTAACTTTATTCTTTCATGAGTTATTTACAAGTTTCTGACCCCTTATAAAATGTGTTCAATGTGCTGCCCATTGTGATGGATTGTCAATGCAACCCTCTTCTCCCACTCTTCACACACTGATAGCAACACCGCAGGAGAAATGCCAGCACAGGCTTCCAGTATCCGTAGTTTCAGGTGCTGCACATCTCGTATCTTCACACCATAGACAATTGCCTTCAGATGACCCCAAAGATAAAAGTCTAAGGGGGTCAGATCGGGAGACCTTGGGGGCCATTCAACTGGCCCACGATGACCAATCCACTTTTCAGGAAACTGTTCATCTAGGAATGCTCGGACCTGACACCCATAATGTGGTGGTGCACCATCTCGCTGGAAAAACTCAGGGAACGTGTCAGCTTCAGCGCATAAAGAGGGAAACACATCATCACGTAGCAATTTCAAATATCCAGTGGCCTTGAGGTTTCCATTGATGAAGAATGGCCCCACTATCTTTGTACCCCATATACCACATCATACCATCACTTTTTTTGTTCCAACAGTCTTGGAGGGATCTATCCAATGTGGGTTAGTGTCAGACCAATAGCGGTGGTTTTGTTTGTTAACTTCACCATTCACATAAAAGTTTGCCTCATCACTGAACAAAATCTTCTGGGTGAACTGAGGGTCCTGTTCCAATTTTTGTTTTGTCCATTCTGCAAATCGTGTGCGCCGATCTGGGTCATCCTCGTTGAGATGCTGCAGTAGCTGGAGTTTGTAAGGGTGCCATTTGTGAGTAGCTGATATCCGCCGAAGGGATGTTCGACTAATGCCACTCTCCAGTGACATGCGGCGAGTGCTACGCTGTGGGCTCTTGCTGAATGAAGCTAGGACAGCCACTGATGTTTGTTCATTAGTGACAGTTTTCATGCGTCCACATTTTGGCAAATCCACAAAACTTAGCAAGCAGTTTGCTAACTGTAGCATGGGAGATGGGTGGTCTCGTAGGGTGTCTTACATTGAAATCTGCTGCAATGACCCGGTTACTGCGTTCACCAGATATCAACAAAATTTCGATCCGCTCATCACGTGTTAACCTCTTCGACATGTCAATGGCTGTGAACAAAGAGAAACTTGTAAATAACTCATGAAAGAATGAAGTTACGTTAAAACCAAGCACACCATTGTTTTTCTTGTGAAATTCCCAATAAGTTTGATGTGTCACATGACCCTCTTCCTACTGAAAAAACAAAAGTTGGATCCAAGATGGCCGACTTCCAAATGGCCACCATGGTCACCACCCATCTTGAAAAGTTTGCCCCCTCACATATACTAATGTGCCACAAACAGGACGTTCATATCACCAACCATTCCCATTTTATTAAGGTGTATCCATATACATGGCCCACCCTGTATACATTCACAGCTATATGAAGCTGTGTTACTATGTGTGTGTGTGTGTGTGTATATATACACCTTAACTGCTAGAGTGTCACCGTCTCTCAGGAAGTACGGCGCCCCCTGCAGGTTCACTCCATTACTGTTATTCTTATTCTGTTTCTTCTTCTTCTGTTTGGACACAGACTGAATCTGTACACACACACACACACACACACACACACACAATGTTACATCACTTCAATTCAATCTGTCTCACTCTGTCTCTGTCTCACCCTCTCCCCGCCTCACCCAGTAGTTGATGGTACTCCAGGTGTTTTGTTCAGGCAGATGTTTAGCAAGCAGCAGATTCTCCGGTGAGATTCCACAGTGGGCGGAGACTGCATGGTACAGCCCCGCGGGGGAGGAGTCTAGCCCCGCCTCCCATACAAACTCATGAGTGGGGAAATATGCACTCTCTTCAGACACGCCCACCTCCTCTTTGGCCACGCCCACACGCAGATGCAGCACAATATCCTTCAGCCTGAACAGTGAAAATATATGCATTAACCACTGTGTGTGTGTGTGTGTGTGTGTGTGTGTGTGTGTGTGACACATTGACCTTACCCAAGGTTCTCCTCACACTGCAGCTTCTGCACGCACACTTCAGATCCCACAGACAACTTCAGCTTCCTGAGAGACACAGAAAGAGAGCGTGTTTGTCTGTGTATATATATATATAATGTGTGCGTGTGTGTGTGTGTGTGTATATGTACCTGAGTGAGAGTTGATTTCCTCTGAGGATTCTGATGAGTTTTTTCCTCTCCACCAACCAAACTCGTAGAAATTCAGGAGACGGAACACACACCTGCACTAGTGCAGGCAGAGTCAGCACCTACACACACACACAATTCACACTAAATCAACATGTTTAATGTGAATGGGTGTATAGGGTGCAGTGTAGTGTGTGCAGTATAGACTGTGTAGAGTGTGCAGTGTAGAGTGTGTAGCGTGTGCAGTGTAGAGTGTGTAGCGTGTGCAGTGTAGAGTGTGTAGTGTGCAGTGTGTGTACAGTGTGTAGCGTGTGTACAGTGTGTAGCGTGTGTACAGTGTGTAGCGTGTGTACAGTGTGTACAGTGTAGTGTGTAGAGTGTAGTGTGTAGAGTGTGTAGCGTGTGCAGTGTAGAATGTGCAGTGTAGAGTGTACAGTGTGCAGAGTGTACAGTGTACAGTGTGTAGAGTGTAGCATGTGCAGTGTAGAGTGTGTAGCGTGTGCAGTGTAGAATGTGCAGTGTAGAGTGTACAGTGTGCAGAGTGTATAGTGTAGAGTGTACAGTGTGTAGAGTGTATAGTGTAGAGTGTGTAGAGTGTAGCATGTGCAGTGTAGAGTGTGTAGGGTGTGCAGTGTAGAGTGTGTAGCGTGTGCAGTGTAGAATGTGCAGTGTACAGTGTGCAGAGTGTACAGTGTGTAGTGTGTAGAGTGTAGAGTGTGTAGAGTGTAGAGTGTGTAGCGTGTGCAGTGTAGAGTGTGTAGCGTGTGCAGTGTAGAGTGTGCAGAGTGTACAGTGTAGAGTGTGTAGCGTGTGCAGTGTAGAGTGTAGAGTGTGCAGAGTGTACAGTGCAGAGTGTACAGTGCAAAGTGTACAGTGTGTAGAGTGTACAGTGTGTAGAGTGTGCAGTGTAGTGTGTAGAGTGTACAGTGTGTAGAGTTTACAGTGTGTAGAGTGTGTAGCGTGTGCAGTGTACAGTGTGTAGCCTGTGCAGTATAGAATGTGCAGTGTAGAGTGTGTAGAGTGTGCAGAGTGTACAGTGTGTAGAGTGTAGAGTGTAGAGTGTGTAGTGTGCAGTGTAGAATGTGCAGTGTGTAGTGTACACAGTGTAGAGTGTGCAGTGTGTAGCGTGCACAGTGTAGAGTGTACAGTGTGTAGCGTGTGCAGTGTAGAATGTGCAGTGTAGAGTGTACAGTGTGCAGAGTGTATAGTGTAGAGTGTAGAGTGTGTAGAGTGTATAGTGTAGAGTGTGTAGAGTGTAGCATGTGCAGTGTAGAGTGTGTAGCGTGTGCAGTGTAGAATGTGCAGTGTATAGTGTGCAGAGTGTATAGTGTAGAGTGTGCAGTGTGTAGTGTAGAGGTGTGCAGTGTAGAGTGTGCAGCGTGTGCAGTGTAGAGTGTGCAGAGTGTACAGTGTAGAGTGTGCAGAGTGTACAGTGTAGAGTGTGTAGCGTGTGCAGTGTAGAGTGTGCAGAGTGTACAGTGCAGAGTGTACAGTGCAAAGTGTACAGTGTGTAGAGTGTACAGTGTGTAGAGTGTGCAGTGTGTAGAGTGTACAGTGTGTAGAGTGTGCAGTGTAGTGTGTAGAGTGTACAGTGTGTAGCGTGTGCAGTGTAGAATGTGCAGTGTAGAGTGTACAGTGTGCAGAGTGTATAGTGTAGAGTGTAGAGTGTGTAGAGTGTAGCATGTGCAGTGTAGAGTGTGTAGCGTGTGCAGTGTAGAATGTGCAGTGTAGAGTATACAGTGTGCAGAGTGTATAGTGTAGAGTGTGCAGAGTGTACAGTGTGTAGTGTGTAGAGTGTAGAGTGTGTAGAGTGTAGAGTGTAGCGTGTGCAGTGTAGAGTGTGCAGCGTAGAGTGTGCAGAGTGTACAGTGTAGAGTGTGCAGAGTGTACAGTGTAGAGTGTGTAGCGTGTGCAGTGTAGAGTGTAGAGTGTGCAGAGTGTACAGTGCAGAGTGTACAGTGCAAAGTGTACAGTGTGTAGAGTGTACAGTGTGTAGAGTGTGCAGTGTAGTGTGTAGAGTGTACAGTGTGTAGAGTTTACAGTGTGTAGAGTGTGTAGCGTGTGCAGTGTACAGTGTGTAGCCTGTGCAGTATAGAATGTGCAGTGTAGAGTGTGTAGAGTGTGCAGAGTGTACAGTGTGTAGAGTGTACAGTGTAGAGTGTGCAGTGTACACAGTGTAGAGTGTGCAGTGTGTAGCGTGCACAGTGTAGAGTGTACAGTGTGTAGCGTGTGCAGTGTAGAATGTGCAGTGTAGAGTGTGTAGAGTGTAGAGTGTAGAGTGTGTAGAGTGTAGCATGTGCAGTGTAGAGTGTGTAGCGTGTGCAGTGTAGAATGTGCAGTGTAGAGTATACAGTGTGCAGAGTGTATAGTGTAGAGTGTGTAGAGTGTATAGTGTAGAGTGTGTAGCATGTGCAGTGTAGAGTGTGCAGTGTGTGCAGTGTAGAGTGTGCAGAGTGTACAGTGTAGAGTGTGCAGAGTGTACAGTGTAGAGTGTGTAGCGTGTGCAGTGTAGAGTGTAGTGTGTGCAGAGTGTACAGTGCAGAGTGAACAGTGCAAAGTGTACAGTGTGTAGCGTGTGCAGTATAGAATGTGCAGTGTAGAGTGTGTAGAGTGTGCAGAGTGTACAGTGTGTAGAGTGTACAGTGCGTACAGTGTGTAGCGTGTGCAGTGTACAGTGTGTAGCGTGTGCAGTATAGAATGTGCAGTGTAGAGTGTGTAGAGTGTGCAGAGTGTACAGTGTGTAGAGTGTACAGTGTGTAGTGTGCAGTGTAGAATGTGCAGTGTGTAGTGTACACAGTGTAGAGTGTGCAGTGTAGAGTGTACAGTGTGCAGAGTGTACAGTGTGCAGTGTAGAATGTGCAGTGTGTAGTGTACACAGTGTAGAATGTGCAGTGTGTAATGTACACAGTGTAGAGTGTGCAGTGTGTAGCGTGCACAGTGTAGAGTGTACAGTGTGTAGCGTGTGCAGTGTAGAATGTGCAGTGTAGAGTGTACAGTGTGCAGAGTGTATAGTGTAGAGTGTGTAGAGTGTAGCATGTGCAGTGTAGAGTGTGTAGCGTGTGCAGTGTAGAATGTGCAGTGTAGAGTATACAGTGTGCAGAGTGTATAGTGTAGAGTGTATAATGTAGAGTGTGTAGAGTGTAGCATGTGCAGTGTAGAGTGTGTAGCGTGTGCAGTGTAGAATGTGCAGTGTAGAGTATACAGTGTGCAGAGTGTATAGTGTAGAGTGTAGAGTGTGTAGAGTGTATAGTGTAGAGTGTGTAGAGTGTAGCATGTGCAGTGTAGAGTGTGTAGCGTGTGCAGTGTGGAGTGTGTAGCGTGTGCAGTGTGGAGTGTGTAGAGTGTGCAGTGTGGAGTGTGCAGCGTGTGCAGTGTGGAGTGTGCAGCGTGTGCAGTGTAGAGTGTGCAGCGTGTGCAGTGTAGAGTGTGCAGCGTGTGCAGTGTAGAGTGTGCAGCGTGTACAGTGTACAGTGTGTAGAGTGTGCAGTGTAGTGTGTAGAGTGTGCAGTGTAGTGTGTAGAGTGTGCAGTGTGTAGAGTGTACAGTATACAGTGTGTAGCGTGTGCAGTATAGAATGTGCAGTGTAGAGTGTGCAGTGTAGAATGTGCAGTGTAGAGTATACAGTGTGCAGAGTGTATAGTGTAGAGTGTATAGTGTAGAGTGTGTAGAGTGTAGCATGTGCAGTGTAGAGTGTGTAGCATGTGCAGTGTAGAATGTGCAGTGTAGAGTATACAGTGTGCAGAGTGTATAGTGTAGAGTGTGTAGAGTGTATAGTGTAGAGTGTGTAGAGTGTAGCATGTGCAGTGTGGAGTGTGCAGCGTGTGCAGTGTGGAGTGTGCAGCGTGGAGTGTGCAGCGTGTGCAGTGTGGAGTGTGCAGCGTGTGCAGTGTGCAGCGTGTGCAGTGTAGAGTGTGCAGCGTGTGCAGTGTAGAGTGTGCAGAGTGTACAGTGTAGAGTGTGCAGAGTGTACAGTGTAGAGTGTGTAGCGTGTGCAGTGTACAGTGCAGAGTGTACAGTGCAAAGTGTACAGTGTGTAGAGTGTACAGTGTGTAGAGTGTGCAGTGTAGTGTGTAGAGTGTACAGTGTGTAGAGTGTACAGTGTACAGTGTGTAGCGTGTGCAGTATAGAATGTGCAGTGTAGAGTGTGTAGAGTGTGCAGAGTGTACAGTGTGTAGCGTGTGCAGTATAGAATGTGCAGTGTAGAGTGTGCACAGTGTAGTGTGCACAGTGTAGAGTGTACAGTGTGTAGCGTGTGCAGTGTAGAGTGTGTAGTGTAGAGTGTGAACAGTGCAGTGTGTAGTGTGCAGTGTGTAGAGTGTGCAGTGTGTAGCGTGTACAGTGTGTAGCGTGTGCAGTGTAGAATGTGCAGTGTAGAGTGTGTACAGTGTGCAGAGTGTAGAGTGTGCAGTGTAGAGTGTGCAGTGTGTAGAGTGTGCAGTGTGTAGAGTGTGCAGTGTGTAGAGTGTGCAGTGTAGAGTGTGCAGTGTGTAGAGTGTGCAGTGTAGAGTGTGCAGTGTGTAGAGTGTACAGTGTGTAGTATATAGTGTAGAGTGTGCAGTGTAGAGTGTGCAGTGTACAGTGTGTGCAGTGTGCAGAGTGTACAGTGTGCAGAGTGTACAGTGTGCAGAGTGTGCAGTGTGTAGTGTAGAGTGTGTAGTGTAGAGTGTGTAGTGTGTAGTGTGCAGTGTACCTGACACCTGAGCTCATGCAGCGAGGCCTCCTCAGAGATTTCAATGAAACCAACAGACTGCAGGCCTGTAAGACACACACACAGAAAACAAACAAACAACAACAGTGTATTACATGGCTCCTCAAAATCTGCTGTGTGTGTGTGGTATGTGTGTGTGTAAAACCTGTAGTGTGTGATTCTGGTGTGTGATTTCTCTCACACTCATCACTCCGATCCAGCCAGCTCACTGACAACTTCAGAAATCCCTAAAACACGCGCGCACACACACACACACACACACACACACAGTTGTATAGTATACAGTGTAGTATACACATCTGAATATTCCTGCAGTTTTCTAATCAGGTAGGAGCAGCACAGACGCACACACAGATGCGCGCACGCACACAGACGCGCACCCACAGACACACTCCTGTAACACCTTGAGTTCTCCCTGTGCTTGGTGGGTTTCCTCAAGGTTCTCCAGTTTTCTCCTACATTCCAAAGACATGTAGATCAGGCTAACTGCCAAATTGGCAATATTGTACGAGTGTGTGGGTGTGCGTGTGCCCTGCGATGGATTGGCACCGTATCTAGGGTGTACACTTTCTAGTGCCCTAAGTCTCCTGGGATAGGCTCCACCCCTATGAGCCTGTATACAGGATTAAGCGGTACATTGGGTTGCAAAAATAATTATTCGTTCATAAATTGTGTGTTTGGGACGACCTTTTCACACACACACACACAAAATAAAAGATGCTTTACACACACACACACACACACACACACACACACACACACACACACGGTGTTATACTAAGCAGTACAGACGCACAGATGTTGACTATACGAGTGACTCACAGACTGAGACTGAGCATAGGAGAAGATTACCCACAATCCCACAGCGTGAAAGAGAGAGGGAGGGAGAGACAGAGAGAAAGACAGAGACAGAAAGAGAGACAGAGAGAAAGACAGAGACAGAAAGAGAGAGAGTGTGAGAGTGAGAGAGACAGAGACAGGATATAAAACCAAAATTTATTACAATTTTTTGCTTGTCTTGTGGAAAGTATCACACACGCACACACTTCTGCTGTTTCCACCATTAGTAATAAAGCGCACGCATGGTCACATGATGTGAAGTGTGTAGTCATGTGACTTACCTTTGGAGGCAGTTGACCCTCAGTGATCACAAGTGTGTCTCCGCTAACCACGTCCATCTCCACCAGAGAGACATTCTAACACACACACACACACACACACCACACACAGCTTGTTTGGTAACAAACTAAATTTTTAAATCAGGTCTTCCATACAGGTATATTGTCTGTGTGTGTGTGTGTGTGTGTGTGTGTGTGTGTGTGTATTATACCTCATCCATCAGAGGTTCCCCAACGTCCTCACACCAATCCATCCTCCTTAAGTGCCAGCACGTTCCTACACACACACACACACACACACACACACACTATTACACTGTAGTATTACTGTAGTAGTGTACAGTATATATAGATTAGCTTTGTGTCCTACACCCTTAACTCCTCACCCTTCAGACCTAATCCCTCCACATTACACCCTAACCCCTCCGCCCAACACCCTAACCCCTCCCACTAACCCTCCACCCTAACCCCTCCCACTAACCCTCCACCCTAACCCCTCCACACTACACCCTAACCCCTCCACCCTAACCCTCCACCCTAACCCCTCCACACTACACCCTAACCCCTCCACCCTATAGACTACACCATAATCCCTCCACACTACACCCTAACCCCTCCACCCTATAGACTACACCATAATCCCTCCACATTACACCCTAACCCCTCCACCCTCCACCCTAACCCCTACACATTTATAATTTGCACTAAATTTAACATGAAGCAACAAAGTGACCGAGTGAGTTTTTACCAGTGAGTCCGGCCTTCTGCAACATCGCCATCAAACACTGAAACACACACAGAGCAACAGGATTAAACACACACACACAGGCTTACACACACACACGCACGCACGCACACATGCGCGCGCACACGCACACACGCACCTCCTTCACAGTGAGCGTCTTCTCCACGATGATCTCCAGCTCCGGGCCTGTAGGTGGCGCCACTCTGAAGAACAGGAAGAGCTGCAGGACACAGTAACAGCACACACTCATGGCTGTGTCTCACCATAATACACCTTAATAAAATGGGAATGGTTGGTGATATGAACGTCCTGTTTGTGGCACATTAGTATATGTGAGGGGGCAAACTTTTCAAGATGGGTGGTGACCATGGTGGCCATTTGGAAGTCGGCCATCTTGGATCCAACTTTTGTTTTTTCAATAGGAAGAGGGTCATGTGACACATCAAACTTATTGGGAATTTCACAAGAAAAACAATGGTGTGCTTGGTTTTAACGTAACTTTATTCTTTCATGAGTTATTTACAAGTTTCTCTTTGTTCACAGCCATTGACATGTCGAAGAGGTTAACATGTGATGAGCGGATCAAAATTTTGTTGATATCTGGTGAACGCAGTAACCGGGTCATTGCAGCAGATTTCAATGTAAGACACCCTACGAGACCACCCATCTCCCATGCTACAGTTAGCAAACTGCTTGCTAAGTTTTGTGGATTTGCCAAAATGTGGACGCATGAAAACTGTCACTAATGAACAAACATCAGTGGCTGTCCTAGCTTCATTCAGCAAGAGCCCACAGCGTAGCACTCGCCGCATGTCACTGGAGAGTGGCATTAGTCGAACATCCCTTCGGCGGATATTAGCTACTCACAAATGGCACCCTTACAAACTCCAGCTACTGCAGCATCTCAGCGAGGATGACCCAGATCGGCGCACACGATTTGCAGAATGGGCAAAACAAAAATTGGAACAAGACCTTCAGTTCACGCAGAAGATTTTGTTCAGTGATGAGGCAAACTTTTATGTGAATGGTGAAGTTAACAAACAAAACCACCGCTATTGGTCTGACACTAACCCACATTGGATAGATCCCTCCAAGACTGTTGGAACAAAAAAAGTGATGGTATGATGTGGTATATGGGGTACAAAGATAGTGGGGCCATTCTTCATCAATGGAAACCTCAAGGCCACTGGATATTTGAAATTGCTACGTGATGATGTGTTTCCCTCTTTATGCGCTGAAGCTGACACGTTCCCTGAGTTTTTCCAGCGAGATGGTGCACCACCACATTATGGGTGTCAGGTCCGAGCATTCCTAGATGAACAGTTTCCTGAAAAGTGGATTGGTCATCGTGGGCCAGTTGAATGGCCCCCAAGGTCTCCCGATCTGACCCCCTTAGACTTTTATCTTTGGGGTCATCTGAAGGCAATTGTCTATGGTGTGAAGATACGAGATGTGCAGCACCTGAAACTACGGATACTGGAAGCCTGTGCTGGCATTTCTCCTATGGTGTTGCTATCAGTGTGTGAAGAGTGGGAGAAGAGGGTTGCATTGACAATCCATCACAATGGGCAGCACATTGAACACATTTTATAAGGGGTCAGAAACTTGTAAATAACTCATGAAAGAATAAAGTTACGTTAAAACCAAGCACACCATTGTTTTTCTTGTGAAATTCCCAATAAGTTTGATGTGTCACATGACCCTCTTCCTATTGAAAAAACAAAAGTTGGATCCAAGATGGCCGACTTCCAAATGGCCACCATGGTCACCACCGATCCTGAAAAGTTTGCCCCCTCACATATACTAATGTGCCACAAACAGGACGTTAATATCACCAACCATTCCCATTTTATTAAGGTGTATCCATATACATGGCCCACCCTGTACTTAGCAAAACAGCAGAGGTGGGCGTGGCTAGGTAGAAAATTGGGCGTGGTTTTGCAGTAACCAAATTAACATAGTGACTGAACGGGGCATTAACATGAGAAGTGAAACAGGATTAGGGTTTCACACACACACACACACACCACAAACCATAAACCTCCCCAATACACACACAGAAACCATACACACACACAAACCTAAATACACACGCCCCGTACACACACGCCCCGCGCGCACACGCCCCGTACACGCATGCACGCACACACACGGCCCGTATGCGAACACACACACGCGCCCGCGCCCACGCATTAAAATTTTTTTATTAATTTTTACTTTTACCTGTGAGGAGTTTGGGGCGTGTCCAGGACAAAGACACAGTGATGTCATCAACTTGATTCCTGCATCACAGACAGTGAGGTCTTCCTGGACTGTAGAATGAACATGAACACACACACACACACACACACACACACCCCATACACACATAGCCACATACACACACAGCCACATACACACACAGACGTTAGCTGCAGAGTGGTGTGTGTGTGTGTGTGTGTGTGATTAACAGTACAGTGAGGTGGTACAGTATAGAGTTGACCTGGAGGTAAAAGTTTCCCTGTTCGGTCCCTCTGTCTCAAACACCACACACCACCTGAGAGACGGGGGTGAGGGGGGAGAGAGGGGGGGGGGGGGGACTGCAATTAGAGTGGATATATTTTGGGGATTAGCAGTTAGTGTTTATGGATTAGTTACCTGTGACGTGTCGCTCCTGCAGCTGCATCTCCTCCAGGGCTCTCTGTTTCACCTCACTCAGCAACTGCACACACACACACACACACAGTGCACTCTTCAACACACTCTCACATTCAATGTGTGTGTGTGTGTGTGTGTGTGTGTTTTACTGACAGTGCCTCCTGCAGCAGGAATCTTCATCACTCTCTCCTCCTCTTCCTCCTGCGCCGTGTGTGTGAGACACTCCACCTGCAGCCAGCGGCAGTCTGACGGTGTCGTCACGGTAACCACGTCTTCACTAACACTGAACACGCTGAGGGTGAAAATAAAGAGATTAGAAAACAGATTCGAACCCAGAGTCAGGCTGGGCGTGTGAGAATGGGCCCCGCCCCTCTGACCTGTTGTTCAGGTGTGTGTGTGGCAGCAGCAGCAGTGTGTCTCCGTCCCGCAGCGTGAGCTCTCTCAGCGTCCTCCTCAGGGCCTCAGGGGAACACACCTTCCACCTGCTGGCCCCGCCACCTCCTCCACCTGGCCCCGCCCCTTTCGCCTGCTGACACACCAGCGCCTCCTGCATGCTGAGAGCCTCCCGCACCCCGCCCAGTGTGACCCCGCCCGAGAACCCCCGTGTCACATGCACAAGACCAGACGTGTCTGCTTCGTTGGCTCCGCCTACTGAGTTAACACAAGCCACGCCCACAGAGTCCAGCTCTGCCCCATCTGGCCTTAGGATATTTAACAGCAACGGTTCATATTCAGCTCCAGTCTGAACACACACACCGTTCACCTAACACACACACACACACACACACACACACACACACACACACACACAGGGTTGTATTAGGGGTCTTGGTGTGTGTACCTTACACTTGTGCTCTGATGTTGTGTGTTACCTCGATCCCGTTCCAAACGAACAGCTCTGAGGCGTTATACACTCCAGCACTGCACAAAGACTGCTGATCGTCTACACACACACACACACACACACACACACAGAGAGCATGTATTAATGAACTGATTCCACTCTATTAGCTGAACCTCAAGGCTCTGAGGGGTGTGTGTGTGTGTGTGTGTTCACCTGTCAGTGTGTCATACAGGTGGAGTCCAGCTGGCAGGGTCTTAGTGACTGTCAGTGCCATGTCCCCTTCCCATGCATCCTGCATCTGAACACACACACACACACACACACACACACACATTACCACACTACTGGGCTGAGAGCAGGTGAGACAGAGTGCAGAAGGGACAGTAGTGTAAAAGACAACATGGACAGCAGATGAGGCGTTGTGTCCCACTCTGATGACGTCACCTGGTAGACGGCGAGTCTCAGGTCTCCCACGGTCCTCCTGCGGTCAAAGCTCAGTGTGAGTGTGTGTGTGTCCGAATGTGTGTCGATGAGTCGTAGAGCTCCGTCCTCAACGCAGTAATGAGAAGCGAAGTGGAGCCGCACGTCGATGCTGTTACTGAGGACGTCGAACTCCGCCCTGAATAATAACAACAACGACGACGTTAATAAACCTGTGCATTATCACCTCTGATTGTGTGTGTGTGTGTGTGTGTGTGTGTGTAGATACACACCTCCTCTGTTGAAGCTTGGCGTTTTCCTCGTGCACCATCTGCAGCAGGTGAGGAGGAACTCCGAATGCAGGATTACCCAAAGCTGTGCAACACACACACACACACACACACACACACACACACACACACACCATCAGAGACGATAATCCTGACTATGCATTGGTGAAACTGTTTCCTCGTGAACACACACACACACCCACCCACCCTGACGTGGCCGCTGCAGTGTGTGTTTCCTGTAGAACAGCATGTACGCGCTCTCTTTCCCCTCGTACTGCTTGATGATGTCACTCTCTCTGATCGGCGTCACCGTCGCGTCGTTCAGGTCGAACCAGTGTTCGCTCATAGGCTCCGCCTCCAGTCCCGAGTCTGACCCCGCCCCCGTCTCATCCTGTGCACTCTCCGCTACTGATTTTGGCTCCGCCCCCTGCTCAGGCGTTGCTGCCGGGTTTCTGAGAGCCACGCGGGATCCGTTCATCAGGAACACGAACACGTCAGGGTTAGACTGCAGAAACTGGACACAACCAACACACACACACACACACACAGTGACATCAACATTGTAAATAAATGTGAAATAAAGCAGGTTGATGCGAGTGTGATGGTAGTGAAGGCGAGTCGGACCTTCCTGATTGGTCCACACTGCTTCCTGAACTTCTTACTCCAGGAGCAGCCGATCTTCTCCATCAGCTTCTGACCGAGTTGGTCCAACAACACACCCCCGTCTGGCTCCTGGGGGAGGGGGAGGGGCACGCTCAACTAGACTGACTCTCATTGACATTAAGAGACTGTGTGTGTGTGTGTGTGTGGGTGTGTGTGCGTGTGTGTGTGTGTACCTGAGCTAGCAGAGCCGTGAGGATAGACAGAGGATTGTCCTTCTCCACGACAGACCCACACACACTCACACTGAGGGGCTTCACCTTCACTTTATGCTTCTTCTGTTTCACATCATCCTCCTG
Source organism: Clarias fuscus (assembly GCA_030347435.1). Lineage (NCBI taxonomy): Eukaryota > Metazoa > Chordata > Actinopteri > Siluriformes > Clariidae > Clarias > Clarias fuscus. The sequence goes on from CM059206.1 coordinate 42,412,875, forward strand.
CACACACACACACACACACACACACACACATAGACATACAACACACCACACACACAGTTTTAATCTTAGAACAACACGCAAAGTGATCTTGCAGCTGTAGAGAAACTTTACCTCTCTCTCTCTCTCTCTCTCTCTCACACACACACACACACACACAGGCGCGCACGCGCGCACACTCGCGCACACTCTCACACACTCTCACACACTCACAGGCAGCTCCCAGTGGCCGAGCTGGTCGATGTCTTTGATGTAGGCGTGATAATGTCCTCCATAACATCCACCTTTGTGTATGATGATGGAGAACAGATCATAGGAGAGCTCAGAGTCTGGCAGGTCTGACTGTAACACACACACACACACTTGAGTTTATAGTACCTGATTAGGAGAGGTGTGTGTGTGTGTGTGTGTGTGTGTGTGTGTGTGTACCTGTTCACAGAAGGGCCGCAGGTCGATGCTGAGCGGGAAGCCGTACCTCCTCGTCTCCTTAAACCTCTCACACTTCACATGATCAAAGCTGAAGCGCAGCAGAGACACGGTGAGGAACGGAGGGAGCACCCTGAGTTTAGCGCACTACACACACACACACACACACACACACACACACACACGTTTGCTTATCCGTATAGTAGGTAAACATTCTCCATGTAAACACCTGATCTGATCGTTTCTCTCTCATTGGAATAAATATGATGATCTTGTACACATTTGCCCCGCGGGGGGAGTGTGTGTGCCTGTCTGTGTGTGTGTGTGTCTGTCTGGGGGTGTGGGTGTGTGTCTGTCTGGGTGTGTGTCTCTGTGTGTCTGTGTGGGTGTGTGTCTGTGTGTGTCTGTGTGGGTGTGTGGGTGTGTGTCTGTGTGTGTCTGTGTGGGTGTGTGTCTGTGTGGGTGTGTGTCTGTCTGGGTGGGTGTCTGTCTGGGTGGGTGTCTGTCTGGGTGGGTGTCTGTCTGGGTGGGTGTCTGTCTGGGTGGGTGTCTGTCTGTGTGGGTGTCTGTCTGTGTGGGTGTGTGGGTGTCTGTCTGTGTGGGTGTCTGTCTGTGTGGGTGTGTGGGTGTCTGTCTGTGTGGGTGTGTGGGTGTCTGTCTGTGTGGGTGTGTGGGTGTCTGTCTGTGTGGGTGTGTGGGTGTCTGTCTGTGTGGGTGTCTGTCTGGGTGGGTGTCTGTCTGGGTGGGTGTCTGTCTGGGTGGGTGTCTGTCTGGGTGGGTGTCTGTCTGGGTGGGTGTCTGTCTGGGTGGGTGTCTGTCTGGGTGGGTGTCTGTCTGGGTGGGTGTGTGGGTGTCTGTCTGAGTGGGTGTGTGGGTGTCTGTCTGTGTGGGTGTGTGGGTGTCTGTCTGTCTGGGTGTCTGTCTGTCTGGGTGTGTGGGTGTCTGGGTGTGTGGGTGTCTGGGTGTGTGGGTGTCTGGGTGTGTGGGTGTCTGGGTGTGTGGGTGTGGGTGTGTGGGTGTCTGTCTGTCTGGGTGTGTGGGTGTCTGTCTGTCTGGGTGTGTGGGTGGGTGTCTGTCTGTCTGGGTGTGTGGGTGGGTGTCTGTCTGTCTGGGTGTCTGTCTGTCTGGGTGTCTGTCTGTCTGTCTGGGTGTCTGTCTGTCTGGGTGTGTGGGTGTCTGGGTGTGTGGGTGTCTGGGTGTGTGGGTGTCTGTCTGTCTGGGTGTGTGGGTGTCTGTCTGTCTGGGTGTGTGGGTGGGTGTCTGTCTGTCTGGGTGTGTGGGTGGGTGTCTGTCTGTCTGGGTGTCTGTCTGTCTGGGTGTCTGTCTGTCTGTCTGGGTGTCTGTCTGTCTGTCTGTCTGTCTGGGTGTCTGTCTGTCTGGGTGTGTGGGTGGGTGTCTGTCTGTCTGGGTGTGTGGGTGGGTGTCTGTCTGTCTGGGTGTGTGGGTGGGTGTCTGTCTGTCTGGGTGTGTGGGTGGGTGTCTGTCTGTCTGGGTGTGTGGGTGGGTGTCTGTCTGTCTGGGTGTGTGGGTGGGTGTCTGTCTGTCTGGGTGTGTGGGTGGGTGTCTGTCTGTCTGGGTGTGTGGGTGGGTGTCTGTCTGTCTGGGTGTGTGGGTGGGTGTCTGTCTGTCTGGGTGTGTGGGTGGGTGTCTGTCTGTCTGGGTGTGTGGGTGGGTGTCTGTCTGTCTGGGTGTGTGGGTGGGTGTCTGTCTGTCTGGGTGTGTGGGTGGGTGTCTGTCTGTCTGGGTGTGTGGGTGGGTGTCTGTCTGTCTGGGTGTGTGGGTGGGTGTCTGTCTGTCTGGGTGTGTGGGTGGGTGTCTGTCTGTCTGGGTGTGTGGGTGTCTGTCTGTCTGGGTGTGTGGGTGTCTGTCTGTCTGGGTGTGTGGGTGTCTGTCTGTCTGGGTGTGTGGGTGTCTGTCTGTCTGGGTGTGTGGGTGTCTGTCTGTCTGGGTGTGTGGGTGTCTGTCTGTCTGGGTGTGTGGGTGTCTGTCTGTCTGGGTGTGTGGGTGTCTGTCTGTCTGGGTGTGTGGGTGTCTGTCTGTCTGGGTGTGTGGGTGTCTGTCTGTCTGGGTGTGTGGGTGTCTGTCTGTCTGGGTATGGGTGGGTGTCTGTCTGTCTGGGTATGGGTGGGTGTCTGTCTGTCCGGGTGTGTGTCCTTGTGTGTCCGTGGGGTGGGGGAGGGTCAGGAGGGGTGTGTGTGTCTGTGGGGGGGGGGGGGGGGTGCGCCTGTGGGGGTCTGTCTCCTCGACCCCAACGCCCCCCCCAGTACCGGAACCGTAACCACCACCGTCAGTACCCCCAGTGTCAGTACCGTGACCCCCATAGTGTAGAACTCAGTACTATAATGACCTTGGTGGCGCTGACGAGTCGGTTACAGCGGCTGCACCGATACAGATTATTTCCCTCAAACACTTCCTCCTCAACAAACATGCTCCACAGCGCCTCCTCCAAGCTGCTCAGGTCACGCACACACACCGTCAGGTCCAGGAAGTCCTCCTGAGAGACAGAGAGTGAGACGCCGAAAAAGGTTACTTCTGTCTTAAATTGTTTATATTTTTGTCATTTATTGGTGTTCGTGTGTAGAGTGACACACACACACACACCTGTCTTTCACTGACGTTGTGACACTCGCTGCAGGTGATGAGGTTGATCAGAGTTCCACGGTAAAGTCTCTGAATCAGACTGGAGCCTGACGTCCCGATCAGAGACGTCTCTAACGCACTGAACAGGATCCTGTTTAACTCCTGAACGTCCTGCTGAGACGTCTCCTACAGGGGGGGGCCGGGGGGGTCGGGGTTATAAAAAGGGAAGATGTGTGTGTGTGTGCGCGCGTGTCTGTGTGTGCGCGCGCGGGTGAGTGTCTGCGTGTGTGTGCATGCACACAAGTGAGTGACGGTGTGTGTGTGTGTATGTGTGTTTGTGTGATTGAGCGTCTGCGGGTGTGTGTGTGTGAGCGAGCGTCTGCGTGTGTGTATAAACTGGTTTATTCTTTATTATCTGGTTTCTCCAAACGGCAGCCTGCAAAACGTTCGAAATATTACTGTTATTGTGTTACAAGTTGTCACGGTGTCCGCCTGTGATGGGCGTGCGCCCAAATCAATATTGCTCCTCGCTCACTCCTCGCTCACTAGCTAGGCGGCATCTCCTTCTGATGGTGCACGAAGGAGCAGGGCCGCGGAATTAGGCACAGCTGGTGAGCTATCGCCGCTAACGATCCCGGGCTTCTAAAATTAAATAAAATAACAGACAAGTAGGACGCGAGTCAGAGGAAGTTCTGTACGGACCGCAAGCATCCACGAGGACCGCCAAAAAAACATGTTTAATTTTTCGTGTGGAAAGATGGAAACGTAATCACAGCGCCAAAACTCGCGGTGAAGCAAAACCGCGTAACCGCATTGTCTTGTTACACAGGTTGCAGATTACTAATGTATTGCCTTTTTCTCAAAACATGTAGAATCGCCAGACCGGTGAAGGCATTTTAGCAGCGCACAAAAAAATTGTCCCGCGAGTTTTGCGTCATCTGATCGACTTTTGTATATCAGCCATTATAGAGACTGCCGATCAAACTTCCCAAAGCTATTATCGCCGATTATGATCGGCGACCGA
>CM059206.1:42421901-42431901 GCA_030347435.1 Clarias fuscus
TGAACAGTACAGATGTGGATCGCTCCAGCCACCAAAAATATTAAATATATAAAATATTAAAAATATTAAAACAATCAAAACATTCAGAAAAGACATTTAAATGAAGTAAAATATGAAATAAAAAGACCTTAAACCCAGCGGTGGGTAGAGTAGCCAAAAATGTACTCAAGTAAGAGTAGCGGTATGTCAAAATAATATTACTCAAGTAGAAGTAAAAAGTAGTCACCCAAAATACCACTCAGTTAAGAGTTAAAAAAAAAAAATATATATATATATATATATATATATGAAAGAGATAAACTTACTGTGACATGTTTCCTTAGGTTAGACGTCAAGTTTTTATCTGCTGAAATGTCTTGTTTTGGCAGACAGAGAAGACACCGCAGTGTGGAAGTGAAACATGCTGTGGACATGAGGACAGCTGTGTTCAAACTCTTCTGTTGTAGCATTGGAGACAGATGCCTCTGTTAATTTTATATTTTCGTTCCCTATCCACCACGGCTGAAGACTTTTTCCCGCTATGCCGCCAGTTTGTGTGTGGTCATGTGGTTATTGCTACTGTGGCTGATTGGTCAAACAGAGTCATGTGATTATTGTTGCTACATCTGATTGGTGAAACACAGTCATGTGGAAGATCCACCGGCTGCATGTGTAGAATAAATGGTCAGAAAAGTAATGAGTGGAGTGTAGCTGAATGTAGCGGAGTAAGAGTAGCGTTTCTTCTTCACAAGTCTAATCAAGTAAAACTCAAAGGAAAAAAACTAAAAACTACTCATAGAAGTACATTTTTTTCAAAAAGTTACTGTAAATGTAACGGAATAAATGTAACTTGTTACTACCCACCTCTGATTAAATCTCACTTAAACTTAATTTATGATTCGCCTTGGCACCGGCTGCTTTAAAAAACAAACTGAAAGCAGCTCCTATTTTGTTCTTGCTACCATCCTTGATAATATTCTCATGGACTGGTGAGAATACGTCTTGATTAAATCACACACGCAGCTTAGCTGGTGTTCAGTTTGGTTCGGTTCAGTTGCTTGCACACTAAAAATGCTTCACATGCTGAGGCAAATTTCTTGCAGAATTTCAGTTCTTAAGGCTAAAATTCAAGCAGTGGGGCATTAGTATGACGAGGTAGCACTGTATTACCTGTTGAAGTAAATAAAATAACATGACAATTTTATTTATCTGATAGTATAACATGTGTAACTCTGTAATAACTTTGCAGATACTAAATAACACCAAAGTTCAATCCGATTAAAGTTTATTTACTGTATATACAGTAGCACCTTTTGTAATGAGCCAGTAACAAAGTGCTTTGCAATAAACAGTTCTAATAAAAACACTAGAGCAAAAGTAGCCTTTTGTTGGCTCACATGGAAATATTACAAAACTCCATGTGGTAACCTGGCTCTGAATCAAATACAGTTCCTGATGTGCTCCAGCTGTTCCTGATGTTTTAACTGGTGATTAAAGTCAAATCCTGATGTTCTCATCCTTGATGTGCGGCTTTTCAGTGTCACCAGGACAATAAGTCTGATCTTGCTTTAAATTTAAATCAACATGATTCCATTTAGATTTAATCAGTAAAAGTCATTACCCCCACTACATATAGGTAGCCTATTTATTTATTTATTTATTTATTTATTTATTTTCATGCTGCTTATCTTCTACTGTATATATCTCTCTTGTGTTTTTTTTCAGTAAAATGTAGAAAGTTAACAGTGTACCTCAGTTTTACACCTAAATCTTCTATATTTATACTTCTACTCTTACATTTTTTTAATGTATTATTATTTTTTGTAAAAAAAAAAAAGAAGAAGAAGAAGAAAACACTTTTAACAACCGTTAAAGAACTCTGGTGTGTGAAATGTGAAACGTTTTAAACAGATATCTGGCAACCCGAGCGAACACCATCATGGCGTCCGTCACTGAGCTGAAGAGCGGTGGGTTTAAACTCTACTTTTATATTATTATCCTCACGTAATAAATTCAGCGTACAGTTAAGTTAATTATTCATTATTTCCTGAATAAAACACACCACGCTTGTGTATTAAACACACTCATATTCAACCCTGAAGCGGTGAGCGCGGATGTGGCTAACTCCCTGTGCTAATGGTTTGAAATAAATTACCTCAGCTGTTAGCAACCGTTAGCCTCGGGCAGGGGGCGCTATGCTAAGCTAACTGTCAGTGTAACAGGTTAAAATCCTGACAGATACAGTTTTACAAAACATTTAATAAATCGCAGCTTGTTTATTCACAACGAAAAGTTTGTTTGTGTTTATTATAACTGGATACGAAGTATTTAATTACACAAATGTAATATTGTGGTGAAAATAAAGCAGGATCACAACATCCCAAAAATACTTTATGGCGTAATTAAACATTACAAATTCAAATTTTATTTGTCACATACACAATCCTACACAGTACGATATGCAGTGAAATGCTTAGGCAACTGCCCTGACCTTAGAACAAAAAAAAAAAAAAAAAAGTCTGAAGTCTTACAATATCTGAATAATAATAATATTAATAATAAACACACTAAATATACCTCGGCATACGAATGCCTGCATTTAATTCTGCATTGTGAGACTCAGGAATGAACTCCCATAGGGATTAATATAAATGCAGAGGATTCGTTCCAGCCACCCAAAAATATTATCAATATTACCAATTTCCAACACCATAATCATATTTTTGTATATAAAAGCAAACAAAACATTTATAAAAGACATGTGAAATCTGAAATAAATAGTCATTGAACCACACTTAATCTTAATTTATGATTCCTCTCGTCACCGGCTGCTTTAAAAGCCAAACTGAAAGCGGCTCGCCTTTTCTTCTTCTGTCCTTGTTAACATTCTTGCAATTTAGCCGGCATTTGGTTCAGGTTAGTCGCTCATAGGCCGAAAATGTTTCATATGACGAGGCAAATTTATTGGAAATGTCACTTCTTAAGATAAAAAAATGTGTAGCGGAGCGTTTGCATGCCGAGGTATTACTGAATGGAATAAATTGTCTGAGTGTGTCTGTCTGTCTGTGTCAATGATGTTGGACTGTTGTTTATCCAGCAGGGGGCAGAGCTGTGCATCTTATCACCTCTTAGACTTCCTTCTGCAGATCACTAATTGTTTGTGTCCACTTTGTGTGTGTGTGTGTGTGTGTGCAGCCCTAAAGGAGACATTGGAGGCGCGGGGCGTGCTCACACAGCTCAGAGCGAGGATGAGGGCAGAGGTGTTCAGGGCTCTGGATGATGCAAGTGAGCCACGCCCCTCACCGAGCCGCGAGACGCTCCTGATTAATGAGCTGATCCGCGAGTACCTCAGGTTCCACAAGTACCATCACACTGAGTCTGTGCTCATCGCGGGTATATATACATACATACAAGCACGCACACACACACACACTGTATTCAGAACGCTGTCATTATCAAGTGTTACAGCATGACTGTGTGTGTGTGTGTGTGTGTGTGTGTGTGTGTGTGTGTGTGTGTGTAGAGTCCGGACAGCAGGATGTTCCTCTGGAGCGAAAGTTCATCGCCAATGAACTGAACATCGTAGAGGAGCCGAGCGCTAGAACACTGTGAGTGTGTATTATCACACACACACACACATACACACACACACACACACACACACACACACACACACAGGTCTTGAAGTTAATCATGTTTGTGTGTGTGTGTGTTTTTGTGTGTGTGTGAGACAGTCCTCTGCTGTATGGCGTCATCTCTCACTTCCTGAAAGAGGATGGAGCATCATAGACAGGTGAAAACCTTTTACACACACACACACACACACACACACACACACACACACACACACACCTGTTTCAGCAGCCCACACACTAGCACTTGTTGTGTCTCATCACCTCTAATTTTTATTGAATATTTCTTTCCAGAGCTGAAGATGTTGCATCATCACAACAGGAAGTTGCATCACAACAGGAAGTCACAACACTGTTAAATGATTATTGTTTATACCTTCTATTGTACCGAAAGCTCTGTGAGTGTGTGTGTGTGTGTGTGTGTGTGTGTGTGTGTGTGTGAGAGAGAGAGAGAGAGAGAGACACTCTGTGTTTGGGTGTGATCTTACTACATTCATAAAAATTAAACATTTTTCTAATATCTTTAGCGTTTGTATTTGTGTGTGTGTGTGTGTGAGAGAACATGATGAGACCTATCTGAATTTAAGATCAGACTTGCAGTGTGTGTGTGTGACGTGGCAGCGCAGCTGTTCTGTGAGTGTGTTTCAGTATCGCAGCATTTGTCATCTTCATTCTAATACGTCTATTTCATATTCAAATATGGATAAAGAAATGCATTAACACACACACACACACACACACACACGTCCCTACCAAGGGACATCTAAGTAAGTGAAAATATTTAGTGTCAGTGATTAACTGTAGGTTCGTGTCCAGAGTTAAATTTTAATTTGTGCATATTTATTTTATACCTGATTTACATATTCATAAGCTGATGATGGATGATGGCTGTGTACTCAAACACACACACACGTCCCTAAATCGGGAGGAAATTCTGTACATCAGCAGCAGCTACTTTGTGTGTGTGTGTGTGTGTGTGTGTGTGTGTGTGTATTTTGTTTAGTGGTTAGTAAACATCATGCTCAAATTTGTTGGCCCATATTTAGTCACACTGGGCTTTACTTTAAACACTTTATACACAAACACACACACACACACACACACACACACACACACACTGCAAATTCCAGAATACACTGACCTTATATGGAACTGTACATCGCTCTCTCTCTCTCTCTCTCTCTCTCTCTCGTTTCTGCAGATATCTAGTAGGGTGTTGATACAGAGCAGAGTCTGACCTGCAGGTTTTTCCTCTGTGTGATGTGTGTGTGTGTGTGTGTGTGTGTGTGTGTCTGTCTGTCTATCTATCTGTCTGTCTGTCTGTGTGCTTTCCGAGTACATTAGCTTTGATGGAAACATCCCCAGCTCTGTGCAGCTCAGTGGTGATTTATGGTGTACGAGAGGACGTTGTCCTTTTATAGGAAGTTCCATTGGAGTGGTGGGAATGCGTTCGTGCGTGCGTGTGTGTGTGTGTGTGTGTGTGTGTGTGCGCGCGCGCGCGCATGTGCACCCAAAAAGGCTGTGAGTGTGTGCAGTTTGTGTTGCAGGGAATCTCCTTCACTCAGTATGGGATTCCACTGTAGAGAGGCGCAGTGTTGGCCATGTTGGGGAAGGTGAAGTGAAAAATGTAGAGTGTAATACACATCACACGCCATGTTTAACCATATGTGTGTTATTAACTATATGATGTATGTATTATACGATTATTTTTAGAATGGTGGGCTGTATGGGGTATGCATGGGGTATTAGGGGGTCATTTAAATTGAGATAACTAGGATGTTGAGACGTTAGATTTAAGAGATTAAAATTAAAATGTTGGATATTGGAATACTGGGGTATTAGAATGGGGCAGAACTGTTGGGTATGAATGTGGGAGAGTAGAATCATGGGGTATAACAATAGGAGAATTTGGGGTAGGGTTTTAGAGCAGGTTTATTAGATGGGGGTGTTCGTGGTAGAGTATTTAAATGGGGGTAATAATGGTGGAGAATTAGTGTGGGGTGTTAGATTGGGGGTATTGATAGGGTATTAGTGGTGCAATATTAAATTGTTAGTTTTAGTAGTGGGGTATTAGATTGGCAGTGTTAATTGTGTGGTATTTGGTTAATTTTGTAGCATTAGATTGGGCAATTAGCGGTATGATTAGATTAGGGTATTAGTGGTGGATTATTAAAGTATTAAGTTATGGGTATTAGTTTGAGTTTATTAGATTGGGGAATTAGCTTTTAGAGTTATGGTTATTAGGATGGCTGTATTAAATTTGGGGTATTAGTTTTGAGGTCTGACCGTTGGTGTATTGGATCGTATTTGTTAGTGGTGGGGTGTTTCAGGTATTAATTAGGAGATATTAGCTTTTGGGGTATTAGTGTTGTGGTCTTGGATTGACCATATTAGATTAGTAATTTGTCCAGATGTGTTAATTTTGGGGGTATTGTTGTGGTGTGGAATTAGTTTGAGGATATTAGTCTGGCACAATTAGATTGTGTGTTTTAGTTTTAAGGTAGTACTGTAGTTTGGGATATTACTGAGGGAGCTATTTAATTGGCAGTATTAGTGGTAGTGTGTACGATTGGGATATTAGATTGGGGCATTAGAGGTGGAGTATTATGACTTGTTTAAGATTGGGCATATTAGATTAGGAGTATTAGTGGTTGTGGATTAGATTGGGGGTAGTAGATTAGTAGTATTACATTTTAATAATACTTTAAAAAGATCTTTAGATGAGAGGTGGGATATTAGATTAGGTGTATCAGAATTAGTATTTGATTTGATTCAGATTGGGGGTTTAAGATTGGCTGTATTAGATTTGTGTATTAAATTGGGGATATTAGATTAGGGGTATGTGTGCATGGAGTTTGCATGTTTCCTCCGGGTCCTCCGGTTTCCTCCCACAGTCCAAAGACATGTAGGTTAGGCTAATTGGTGTCCCCAAATTGCCCGTAGTGTGTGAATGAGTGAGTGTATGTGTGTGTGTGTGTGTGTGTGTGTGTGTCTGTGCCCTGCGATGGATTGGCACCCTGTCCAGGATGTACTCTGCCATGTGCCCTAAGTCTCCTGGGATAGGCTCCGCCCCCCCCCCCCCCCCCCCCCCCGTGACCCTGAATACAGGATTAAGCGGTATAGATGATGAGTGAGATTAGGGGTATTAGAATGGGGGTATTCGATTTGGAGTAGTCGATTTGTGTATTAGTCTTAGATTAGAAACATTAGATTAGTGGTATCGATTAATGATGGATTGGGGGTATTAGAATGAGAGTATTAGAGTGGGGGTATTAAATTAGGGTATTAGATTTGTGTATTAAATTAGGGGTATGAGATTGGAGGTATTGGATTTGTGGTATTAGATTAGGGGTATTAGATTGTAGGTATTTCATCAGGGGTATTAGATTTGGGTTATTAGAAAGAGGATATTAGATTAAAGGTCTTCAATCAGTCAATCATTTATGTATATAGCACTTTTTAACAATTTCAAGTTGACCAAAGCTATACATATCATTAGATCGGGGTATTAGATTTGGGGTATTAGATCAGGGATATTATAGCAAGTGTATTAGATCGGGGTATTATATTGGGGGTATTATATCGCGGGTATTACATCAGGGGTATTATATCGAGGGTATTAGACCGGGGGTATTAGATCGGGAGTATTAGATCGGGAGTATTAGATCGGGAGTATTAGATCGTGAGTATTAGATCGTGAGTATTAGATCGGGAGTATTAGATCGGGGTTATTCCATTGGGGGGGATTAGGTCCGGGGGGGATTATTTAAATCGGGGTATTATTTCGGGGGTATTAGATTAGGCGTATTAGATCGGGGGTATTACATCGCGGGGGATTAGATCGGGTTATTAGATCGGGTTATTAGATGGGGGGTATTATATCGGGTGTATTAGATTAGAGGTGTTAGATTGGTGTATTAGATTAGGGGTATTAGATCGGGGGCATTAGATTGGGGGGTATTATATTGGGGGTATTAGATCAGGTATTATATGGGGGGTATTAGATTGGTTTATTAGATTTGGGGCATTAGATTGGGGGATTATATCGGGGTATTATATCGGGGGACATTAGATCTGAGGTATTAGATTGGGGGTGTTATATCGGGGGGTATTAGATTGGGTTATTAGTTTCGGGGTATTTAACAGTGTCTCAGTGAGAGTCTGAGGTCAGGAGTGATCTGCTGCTTCTCATTTCCTCCGGCCCACTTTGCACAAAGTCATGACCTCCTTGCTGTAACCCCGCCCCTTAGCCCCTCCTCTTTGTTAGTTTAAATGAAGTGCACATTGATATTTGCTGTAATTTGGACCGCTCTCTGCCGGAGTTTCTCGCTCAGAGTCTCCAAATTACAGCTGTGTGAAGCTTCTCCATCACTCAACACCTTCATCCAACATCTGTAAGTACACACACTCACACATCCAACATTCGTAGGCACACACACACATGCATTTTACTCTTCCTCTTATAACTGTAATGCAGTGAATGTGAAGTGATTGACTTACATTCGGTGTTCAGTGTCTTCATGAAACTGTGATTAATTTCTCTTTCTCTCTCACAAACACACAAATCTGGTGAGAAAATTACTTTAAAATGTAAAGTATTTGTTTATGGATTAATATGTGCAGTACAATTTGTAGCTGTTTGTATGTGTGTCACAAAAACACCCTCAAACACACAGACACACACTCTAAAATGTGTGATCAGTGTCAGTTCCTGGTTTACACTTTTTGTTGTTTCTTTAATAAAAATGTATTTTCATTACATTCCATGGCATTGAATATCCGGGTAAATTCTTGATAATTTATATGATAATTCCACATTGTGTGTGTGTGTGTGTGTGTGTGTGTGTGTGAGTGTGTGAGTGTGAGAGAGAGAGTTCCCTGTAGAGAAGTGCAGTATTAAACTGTTAAAGTTAGGGTTTTGGGGAAACGCTGGAGGAAACGCCGTTCATTGTGTGACAGATGAAATGATCGAGTGTAACTAACCGAAGAGTTTCCTGTTCTCCTAATATGGTAACACAACGCTGCTTTCTGTTGAATGATGTGGTAAACAGCAGCACGCACACACACACACACACACAGTCATGCGCTGCAGCACACAGGTCTATAACGATGGTTTCTGATTTAGTCTGAGATCAGCTGAACAGCTCCTGCAGGTTAAACGTTAAACTCGCCGCAGGGTCACTTCACCATCAGCGCGCGGAGAAACAGAACCGAGAGTCAGGCAGGAAGTAAAAGAACTTCAGTTCTCAGATATTTTACCACACACATGCAGTGCAGTGTGGTGTGTGTGATGTCACTGTCCAGGTCAGTGTGTCCTCTCACCTGTCCACCCGTCCCTCTGTCCGTCCATCCACCAGTCGACTTTAGACTGTAAGTCTACTTAAACACCTGGGGCAATTATCAGGATTGTCTTCAGTTTGCCTCCGGTGGGCGTGGTCTGTGCAGCTAATAACCCGTATTATCTCTGTATCGCTTCTAAAGCTAGCAACTAGGAGAGAGAGATTAAATAACAAACTAATCACTGTGGAATTCTGTGTACGCTGCGATCCGCACACGCACATACATACCAGCGCCCCCTGTTGCTTCCTCCTGAGCGCTGCGTTTCGTCCTGACGTCTCTGTACAGCTTTAGAGACACGAAGAGACGAGTCCAGCGCTCTGGCTTCCTCCTGCAGGTGTGTGGGAAGCGACTGCAGGTACGAGCTACAGGTGTGAACCGGAGACACGTCACACGTCCCGCCCCGCACTCTCGGACTGAGGAAGCGTCCGAGTCCAGCGTGTGGATTCATTGACTGAGACAGATCTAATTAGTGTGGAAATGGGGAGTCGAGTGTTACCTGAGGCAGAGGTCACCTGCTTCTCAGTCCGGTGTTAGCGCAGTCACGCTAGCTGCTGCTAACTCGGTACGATCTCACACACACGCACATACACACTTTACATCAGACTCACCAGCAGGTGGATGAAGATCGTACGTTTCCTGAAGGTGGGACTCTCAGGATGAAGAGTATAAACAAGTGCATGAAGCTCTTACACGACATCGCAGCGTCTCAGTGAGTCTTTATTAAGGCAATGTGTAAGGGACGGTGGTGTAGTGGTTAGCACTGTGGCCTCGCACCTCCAGGGTCCGGGTTAGATTCCCGTCTCTGTGTGCTTGGTGGGTTTCCTCCGGGTTCTCCGGTTTCCTCCCACAGTCCAAAGACATGTAGGTTAGGCTAATTGGCGTTCCCAAATCGGCCGTAGTGTGTGAATGAGTGTGTGCCATGTGATGGATTGGCACCCTGTCCAGGGTGTACCCCGCCTCGTGCCCTAAGTCTCCTGGGATAGGCTCCGCCCCCCGTGACACTGAATACAGGATAAAGCGGTATAGATGATGAGTGAGTGAGCGTGAGG
>CM059206.1:42436901-42439401 GCA_030347435.1 Clarias fuscus
CAGTGTGTATAGTATAGTGTTTGGTGTATGGTATTAATTATGAGTATATAATATCTGTTAGAGCTATAGTGTAATATATAGAGTTGGATATGTGTTAGAGAAACTCAACATGTGTGTGTGTGTGTGTGTGTGTGTGTGTTTTGGTTGGGGAAGAGGGGGTGTTGGTGGTTAGGGTGTCAGTGGCTCTGTCAGTATGTGAATGTGTGAAGTGTGTGTGTATGTGTCTCCATTTCCATGTGTGTATGTGTATATGAAGATGGTATGTGTGTATACATTTAGTCAGTGTGTGTAGTGTGTGTGTCTGTTTGTATGTGAAGTGGGCATGTTGTACAGATGGGTAGTCAGTGTGTAATTAGTATGCAGTTAGTGTGTAGTCAGTGTGTAGTTAGTATGTACTTTGTGTTTTTTGCAGTGTGTAGTTAGTGTGTAGTCAGTGTGTAGTCAGTGTGTAGGTGTTGTATAGATGTGTAGTCTGTGTGTAGTCAGTATGTAGGTGTTGTGTAGATGTGTAGTCAGTGTGTAGTCAGTGTGTAGTTGTATAGATGTGTAGTCAGTGTGTAGTTGTATAGAGTGTAGTCAGCGTGTAGTTGTTGTATAGATATATAGTCAGTGTGTAGGTGTTGTGTAGATGTGTAGTCAGTGTGTAGTTGTATAGATGTGTAGTCAGTGTGCAGTCAGTGTGTAGTTGTTGTGTAGATGTGTAGTCAGTGTGTAGTTGTATAGATGTGTAGTCAGTGTGTAGGTGTTGTGTAGATGTGTAGTCAGTGTGTAGGTGTATAGATGTGTAGTCAGTGTGGAAGTGTTGTGTAGATGTGTAGTCACTGTGTAGTTGTTGTATAGATGTGTAGTCAGTGTGTAGTTGTTGTATAGATGTGTAGTCAGTGTGTAGTTGTATAGATGTGTAGTCAGTGTGTAGTTGTTGTATAGATGTGTAGTCAGTGTGTAGGTGTTGTGTAGATGTGTAGTCAGTGTGTAGTTGTATAGATGTGTAGTCACTGTATAGTTGTTGTATAGATGTGTAGTCAGTCTGTAGTTGTTGTATAGATGTGTAGTCAGTGTGTAGGTGTTGTGTAGATGTGTAGTCAGTGTGTAGTTGTTGTATAGATGTGTAGTCAGTGTGTAGTTGTTGTGTAGATGTGTAGTCAGTGTGTAGTTGTATAGATGTGTAGTCAGTGTGTAGTCAGTGTGTAGTTATTGTGTAGATGTGTAGTCAGTGTGTAGTTGTATAGATGTGTAGTCAGTGTGTAGGTGTTGTGTAGATGTGTAGTCAGTGTGTAGTTGTATAGATGTGTAGTCAGTGTGTAGTCAGTGTGTAGTTGTTGTGTAGATGTGTAGTCAGTGTGTAGTTGTATAGATGTGTAGTCAGTGTGTAGTCAGTGTGTAGTTGTATAGATGTGTAGTCAGCGTGTAGTTGTTGTATAGATGTGTAGTCAGTGTGTAGGTGTTGTGTAGATGTGTAGTCAGTGTGTAGTTGTATAGATGTGTAGTCAGTGTGTATTCAGTGTGTAGTTGTTGTGTAGATGTGTAGTCAGTGTGTAGTTGTATAGATGTGTAGTCAGTGTGTAGGTGTATAGGTGTGTAGTCAGTGTGGAGGTGTTGTGTAGATGTGTAGTCAGTGTGTAGTCAGTGTGTAGTTGTATAGATGTGTATTCAGTGTGTAGTTGTTGTATAGATGTGTAGTCAGTGTGTAGTTGTATAGATGTGTAGTCAGTGTGTAGGTGTTGTGTAGATGTGTAGTCAGTGTGTAGGTGTATAGATGTGTAGTCAGTGTGGAAGTGTTGTGTAGATGTGTAGTCACTGTGTAGTTGTTGTATAGATGTGTAGTCAGTGTGTAGTTGTTGTATAGATGTGTAGTCAGTGTGTAGTTGTATAGATGTGTAGTCAGTGTGTAGTTGTTGTATAGATGTGTAGTCAGTGTGTAGGTGTTGTGTAGATGTGTAGTCAGTGTGTAGTTGTATAGATGTGTAGTCACTGTATAGTTGTTGTATAGATGTGTAGTCAGTCTGTAGTTGTTGTATAGATGTGTAGTCAGTGTGTAGGTGTTGTGTAGATGTGTAGTCAGTGTGTAGTTGTATAGATGTGTAGTCAGTGTGTAGTCAGTGTGTAGTTATTGTGTAGATGTGTAGTCAGTGTGTAGTTGTATAGATGTGTAGTCAGTGTGTAGGTGTTGTGTAGATGTGTAGTCAGTGTGTAGTTGTATAGATGCGTAGTCAGTGTGTAGTCAGTGTGTAGTTGTTGTGTAGATGTGTAGTCAGTGTGTAGTTGTATAGATGTGTAGTCAGTGTGTAGTCAGTGTGTAGTTGTATAGATGTGTAGTCAGCGTGTAGTTGTTGTATAGATGTGTAGTCAGTGTGTAGGTGTTGTGTAGATGTGTAGTCAGTGTGTAGTTGTATAGATGTGTAGTCAGTGTGTATTCAGTGTGTAGTTGTTGTGTAGATGTGTAGTCAGTGTGTAGTTGTATAGATGTGTAGTCAGTGTGTAGGTGTATAGGTGTGTAGTC
>CM059206.1:42444401-42446901 GCA_030347435.1 Clarias fuscus
GATTATTTGTAATAAATTTAAACCTGAGCTTTGATGGACTGATGTTTTTCCCCCATCTGAGATGAATTAAACTCTTTCACTGTCGGCGACGCACTGGCACTGAAACAGTCTCACCCGGTGTGTAAGCATGAGAGTGGACTTCCTTTTGGACTGGATGATGTCATTTCCTGTCACATGTGTTAATCACACTCAGGTAGTTACACACCCTCTGTTAAACTCGTTTATTACGGGAGTTATAATGCATCACAGAGCTACATGACACGGACCACACACGCAGGATACACACACAGTGCCGCTGTGGTGGTGTATGTGCGTGCATGTGTGTGTGTGTGTGTGTGTGTGAGATTGGTAGAGGGTGTGTATAGTTGCAGTAGTTGTTATTTATTTTTTCAGTCTTTATGGAATTCAGAACTCTCTCTCTCTCTCTCATCTTTTCCTTATCTTATTTTTTCCTCCTGCTCTCTGTCTCTCATTTTATCTGTGTGTGTGTGTGTGTGTGTGTGTGTGTGTGTGTGTATTAGCATCTGAAGTGTCTGATGACCTCCGCCCCTCCGGTGCTCTCTCCTCTCTTGGGTGCACATCACTCTTTTCTTTTTCCTCTTCCTCTCTGAGGGTGAGTCTCTGACAGACGTTCGTCCTGGTGTGTCTAATAACTGGGAGCTGCGTCTCGTTACTGTTTTCGAGTCGCCCTTTAAACCTTTAAAGTGTAAAGTCGTGTCAGTTTGATGATTAATCCTAGTGTGAGAAGTCTTTAGTCTCATGGTCATTGTCTCAAAGCAGATTTATGGAAGTAAAAAAAAATATAGAAACGTACATAAATTGTATAATATGTGTGAATCAGAATGATCAGATGGTCCCTGATGAACGAGCCGAGGGCGACGGTGCTGAGGGAAAAACTCCCTGAGATGGTAAGAGGAAGAAACCTTGAGAGGAACCAGACTCAACAGGGAACCCATCCTCATCTGGGTGATAACGGAGAGCAGGGATTTGATCTGCACTCATACTGTGTGTTAGGAGGCTGGAAGTTCAGTATAACAGGAGACGTGTTTAAGTTCATATGGAGTCCAGTTGGTTATTGGAGACTCAGGCAGACTGTAGGAAACTCCAGTCCTGAACTATCGAGAGACTGCAGACCACACCGGGCGTCCATGTGACGAGATCTCCAACCAGAAGAGGGACACCAGGACGAGTCAGACAGGTGCAGAGGACAGAGGGGGTCTGGATCACTGGCAGCTCAGGAGAGGCGTGTGTGTAGTGAGAGAGAGAGAGAGTTAATGTATGTTTATTGTAGAGAGCAGGTTAGTTAATTGCTATGTCTCATGGACTTACTTATTAAGGATAAGTTTATAATATTTAATATTCCTTTTTTTTATATTTAAAAAATATTTTTCATTTATATTTGGAATCATTCCTAAACCATTCTATAAAGCTGCTTTCTGACAAAGTCTACTATTAAATGCGCTATACAAATAAAATTAATTTGAGTTACATCGAACACTATGGCCGTAAGTGTTCAGCGTGTGTGTGTGTGTGTGTGTGTGTGTGTGTGTGCGCTATAGAAACATTTAAACAGTGAGCTCAAGAAAGCTGAGCAGATTTAAAGAAAAGCACTGTGAGTGAATCTTCACATCGGTGTTTCATAACTCTGACACGACATGAACTCGAAAACAGAAAACAGAGTCGAGACGCAGACTTGGTCCCTCTGAGCGGCAGATCCGCCGTCTGATTGGGGAAGTTTACAGAGAGATCAGACTAACAGGAAATTCCTCAGGGTTAAACACGAGTGAAGTGAACACGAGGCTGCATTTAAGATGGGTCTAAAAATGTTATTGTGTGGTTTGTGTGTGTGTTTGTGTGATAATGTGTGTATTTGTGCGGTGGTTTTCCCTGTTCTGCCTGTAGGGGGAGCTGGAGAAGCAACTTCTGCAGGCCAATCCTATTCTGGAAGCGTTTGGAAATGCCAAAACCATCAAGAACGACAACTCGTCACGATTTGTGAGTTTCTATCTAAAGATTGTTCGCTTCCTTCAGCACACAGGAAGTAAAACTCCATGACATCATTCAACTTCCTGTAACTGCTGTAATTTCTCCACAGGGTAAATTCATCAGGATCAACTTTGATGTAACTGGCTACATCGTCGGGGCGAACATTGAAACCTGTATCCTTATACACATGCACACACACACACACACACACACACACACACAAAGTGTCATCGGCATCCTCTAACCCCAAAACACTAAAGACTATAAATATTCACACCAACTGACTCGAGGAGTAACTCTAATTAAAGTGTCCAAATGCTAACTGCTTTAATTTGACCCCTAAAGGCAGAATTTAAACCCAAACTAAAAACACCACAAACACCTGGAGTGTGTTTCCTGAACACTGACCTCAGACCTGCTGGAGAAGTCCCGCTGTATCCGCCAGGCCAAGACAGAACGTGCGTTCCACATCTTCTACTACATGGTGGCAGGAGCCAAGGAAAAACTGCGCGGT
>CM059206.1:42449401-42567670 GCA_030347435.1 Clarias fuscus
CGTCCGCTGCATCATCCCCAACCATGAGAAAAGGGTGTGTTCTCTCGCACAGCATGTCACGCACACAACATGACCATCTCAAACACACACACACACACACACACACACACACTCGTAACAAACAACACCTATAGGAGTGTGCAATTAATTAATATGATGTGTGTGTGATTTGCAGGCAGGTAAACTTGATGCCCACCTGGTTTTGGAGCAGCTCAGGTGTAATGGTGTGCTGGAGGGAATAAGGATTTGCAGACAGGGCTTCCCCAACCGCATCGTCTTCCAGGAGTTCAGACAGAGGTGTGTGTACACACACACACACACACACACACACATTAATGGTTGCTGATTTAAGAATGTTGCCCGTGTGTGACTTTTTGTACGAATAATTGCTTAATAAAGATTAGAGATAAAGCACGTGCACCTGTAGCTCCCAGAGTTCACTGTTTTTGTTGTGATGTTCAGGTACGAGATCTTGGCAGCCAACGCGATTCCAAAGGGCTTCATGGATGGAAAGCAGGCCTGCATACTGATGGTGAGCTGTTGCTCCTGTCTCCTCCATGCGCTTCTGTGAGATCAGACAGATGAATCAGGGTTTTTCCACATTCCCGAATCTAATACTGAACTGGTGTGAGCTTAGATTTTAGGAAATCATGAGGGGTATTTAGGTCGCTCTTATCAGTGGAGCTGACAGGACAGGAATGAAACACTGTACACTGACGATCCAAGGCAAAGTGTGAGGTGTTACAGGTACTCCGTCGGTTAACTGTGTACATTTCTGTCACGAGCAACCGGAGGAATAAACAGAAGACGTAGCAGTTAGCCCGTGTAGCGTGGATGGTAAACCCAAACGTGGAAGCAGCGCGAGTCAGCAAGATAACCACGCGTTTTAGTTTAAAACACGTCACTGGCACACACTGGCACACACCATTGGTGACGTCGTGAAGGGTTTAAGTTGTGAAGTGTGGAATACCGGATGGATCCGGAGGGCCGCATGCAGCTGGAGTCGGTAGGTGACAGGATTAATACGGAGGGTTATGCGATAGGGGCAGATGAATCTGGGTGAGAGTTTCTTGGATTCCGTGTGGAGGTGTAGATTTTTTGTGGACAGCCACACTTTGTCACCTACGTGGTACAATCGTCCCGGAGTCGACGGCGATGTCGTGAGGTGTAGCGGATGTTGGCACGCTGAATGGCTTCCTTGGCTTGGATCCATGACCAGCGACACCTTCATACCAACTGTTGTTGTCCGAGGGTACTTCAACCTTTGGTTCTTGATGTTCGAACATCGGAGGCTGGAAACCCTGGCATACCTCAAATGGGCTTAACTTAGTGACGGAGGAGACGTGGAGGTTGTGAGAATGTTCCGCCCAAATGAGGTAGCGAGCCCAGGAGCGCTGGCAGTCGACGATGCATCTCAGGGAGCGCTCCAGTTGTTGGTTGGTCCGCTCCGTCTGACCGTTAGTCTGGGGGTGGTAACCTGAAGAGAGACTGCAGGTAGAATTGATCAGACGGCAGAAGGCCTTCCAGAACCGTGCAGTGAACTGGGGCCCCCTGTCCGAGACGATGTCCTTTGGGAACCCAGGCAGATAGACTACGTGCTCTAATATCAACTCGGCTGTCCTTTTAGCTGACGGGAGTCCGGTGAGGGCCACCAGGTGCACAGCTTTGGAGAACCGATCCACTATGGTCAGGATGACATTTTTCCCTTCGGAAACCATCAGGCCCGTGATGAAGTCGATGGCAATGTGCATCCAAGGCCGGCGGGGAACAGGGAGCGGTTGGAGTTCCCCTTGTGTCGGTTGATTAGTGTCCTTGGCCCTGGCACACACTGGGCACGCCTGGACGAACTCCTCGATGTCCTTGGTCATAGATGGCCACCAGAAAGCGCTCTGGATGTACTGGATGGTGCGCTGCGTGCCCGGGTGCCCTGTGAGTGGAATGACCCCACTGGATGACGTCGACTCTGATGTCGTCGGGTACGTAGAGTTGTCCAGGCGGCACACCTGCCGGTTCGATTTTCACGGCTTATGCCTGGCGAACCCACGTTTCCAGTTCTCAACAAAGCGGGGCGATGATCTTGGAAGGGGGAAGGACAGGTGTGGGGTCTGCCCGGGGGACGTCTTCCACATGTTGTCGGGAGAGGGCATCGGCTTTGGTGTTCTTGGACCCTGGACGGTATGACAGATAGAAAGCAGTATTTGAAGAGCAGTGCCCACCGCGCTTGCCTTGGGTTGAGCTGTTTCAGGTTTCTGATGGTGATGAGGTTCTGGTGGTCAGTCTAGACGATAAACGGCTCTCTGGCGCCCTGAAGCCAGTGTCGCCATTCTTCCAATGCCCACTTTATGGCCAGCAGCTTGCGGTTCATTACGCCGTATCGCTGCTGAGTTGGGTCAAATTTTTTGGAGAAGAAACTACAAGGGTGCAGTTTCTGGTCTGGACCTCGTTGGGAGAGAACAGCCTCGGCGCCCACATCCGAAGTGTCCACAATGAACGGTTTGTTAGCATCTGGATGGAGGAGAATTGGGGCAGTGGTGAATCGACGGCAGAGTTCGTGGAATGCGGTGACGGCAGTGGAATTGAGTTGGAAGTGATGAGATGATGGGCGAGTCAGTGCGGTTAAAGGTGCTGCAACTGTACTGTAGTCCCGGATAAAGCAACGATAGAAGTTCACAAACCCGAGAAACCGTTGAAGTTGTTTGAGGGTCTTGGGTAGGGGCTAATGACGTACAACTTCTAGCTTCTGCGGGTCCATGGCCACACCCTGGGGCAAGAACCCAGGAACGTGGTGGAGTACTCGTGAAAAGCGCACTTCTCCAACTTACAGTACAGCTGATGGGCGAGCAATCTCTTAAGGACCGCTCTGATGTGTTGGAAGTGTTCTCCGGCGGTGCGTGAGTAGATAAGGATATCGTCGAGGTAGACGAATACCCATTGGCCTAACATGTCTCTGAGAACGTCATTAATGAAATGTTGGAAAGCAGCTGGAGTGTTACAGAGTCGAAAGGGGATGACCAAGCTTTCGTAGTGTCCAGTAGGGGTGATGAAGGCCGTCTTCCACTCATCGCCCTCTCTGATATGCACCAAATTGTAGGCGCTCTGGAGGTCCAACTTTGTGAAAATGCTGGCACCAGAGAGGGCATCCAGGGCTGAGTTGGTAAGAGGCAATGGGTGCCGGTTTTTTATGGTGATGTTATTAAGCCCCCAATAGTCGACACAAGGGCATAGCTTGCCGGATTTTTTTTTTTACAAAGAAAAATCCTGCAGCGGCAGGCGAGGAGGAGGGCCAGATGGTGCCTTGGCAGAGGACGGAGTCCATGTATTCCTCCATGGCCCGCGTCTCAGTGGAGGAAAGGGAATACAGATGACCGCGGGGAGGGGCAGAGCCTGGTTGGAGTTCTATTGCCAGGTCGTAGAGGCGATGAGGAGGAAGATGAGTGGCGCATCTTTTGCAAAAGACCTTGACCAGGTCCCGATAAGCGACGGGGATGGCGTTGGTGTCGACTTCAGGGGCCTCGGACTACCTAGAGCACGTTCCAGCCGGCGCCCGCAGGCAAAGTTCGATGCAGGTCGGCCCTCACTGTAGGATCCGATTTTGAGTCCATGAGATGAGAGGGTCATGTTGCAGGAGCCAAGGGTGTCCAAGGATGATGGGTGGAGATGAGATGGAGGTGAGGTGAAAGCGGATCAGTTACTGGTGCTGGTCGATGATGAAGGTGATGGGTTGGGTCTGGGCAGTGATAGGGCTGGATGAGAGGGGCCGACCGTCGATGGATTTGATTCGAACAGACTGGGATAACACTTCAGTTTCCACCCCCCAATCTTTTGGCATAGGAAGAGTCAATAAAGTTGCCTGTGGCACCGGAATCGATGAACGCAGTACTTTGGACCCGTTTGTGGCCAATTTGGAGGTGTACCTGAACCATGAGACGAGAGACGCTAGGTGTTGTGGTGGAGAGGGAGAGGGAGCCCGGCGAACTGCTCCAATGGTTCACAGGGCTTGGGCGTTTCCCGGGCGTAGAGGGCAGATGGCTCTGTAGTGTACCGCTGATCCATAGTATGTGCAGAGTTCCTCCCTAAAGCGTCGTTCTTGTTCTGCAGTGGTCAAGGAGGCGCGTCCTAATTGCATGGGTTCCCCGGCTCTGGTGTCAACCACGGCGGGAGGTGGAGGTCCGACGGGTGCCATAGCAAAGGTGGTGAAGGAAGGGCGAAACTCAGGAACCGGGTTGTGGGAGCTAAAGGCTGGTGGTCAGGGTGTGGAGTGCGAAAAAGATGCCGTGGTGGGCGGCAGGGTCCGGGGGGCTGGCCTCGGATGAGAGAGTGTCGTGGAAATTAATTGACGACTCAGGCTTTGATTTCAGAAGGTTACAACTTTATTGGTTGATCAACAAAGTCGGGAGGTCTGCAGAACGCACCACGACTCCTGACGGCATCTTGCTTAAATACTGATCCTAAACAAAGGCGGCCAGTTTTCCCGCGCTGATTTTACATTCAACATCTGGGTTTCATTAAATTTCCCAGTTCTAGGTGCCTCAACGTATAGATCAGATTTCTTAAACAGGCACATTCCTAGAGGCCTATATGCTCGGCTTCTCACGCAAGTCTCCCATTATTTCAAGCTGGGGTATCTTTTATTTCTTAAAAGTAGGGTATGTCACATAAAATCAAATAAAAAAATTCTTCTACAAGAGCAGGCACTGGTCAATCCAGAGGGCAAGCTGAATTTGGTCCTCCAGCGTGGCCGGAAGTTTTCGTCCGGCGAGTCCATCTTTGATGCGTGAAGCCAGTCCCTCATAGTAGGCTGTCCGGAGGGAGGCATCTCCCCAGGTGGTCTGCATGACGAGAGTACGGAAATCCGCAGTGTATCGGCTCATGGACGACCCTCCCTGCCGCACATGATATAATTTAGTGTTGGTCTCCACCTCAGCAGCAGGATGTTCGAATGTTAGCTTTAGCTGACGGGTGAATTCTCCATATGAGTAGGCCCACTGCGACGGGTAACCGGCTAACCAGCTGAGCGGCCGCCTCGCGGCGTAAAGCCGCGGCGTCTTGGATGCTACTGCGGAGGGTATCCACCTCACCGCGAAGCTGCTCAATCAGCTCGGCGTGCCAGTTCACCACATGGCAGAGGTGCACATAATCCACGGGGTTCACTGCAGGCTCAGTCATTCTGTCACAAGCAACCGGAGGAATAAACAGAAGACGTAGTAGTTAGCCTGTGTAGCGTGGATGGTAAACCCAAATGCGGAAGCAGCGCGAGTCGGCAGGATAACCATGCGTTTTAGTTTAAGAACTCTCTTACGAAAAGAGCTACGATCTACACAAATAAATCCGCGTTCTAACAACACACACTCAATCAGAAAAGCAACCCGAGTCGGTGAGTACTCACTGAAAATCCGGCGAAGCATCAGAAACGGGATGGGCGAACTCAATGACTGAGCGATGTGAAACGCCATTTTGTCTCCTTTTATGCTTCCTGAATTGCGACTGTACTACTTCCGGGTCCTCGTGCCGATCGTGTTACGAGTGTGCATGACAATTTCTTGGCGATTCAACGTGGGTTTGACATGGTTCATAATGAAGGTACATCAATAGTGATGCTTGATTACGTCATAACATTTTATAGCTAATGTGTAGACAGTATGTGTGAGATTAATCTGTGTGTGATGTCAAAGAGCTGAGTGTCCAAGAACCATCAAGAGCATCAATTCTGCACAATCTCATGAGTAGTTCATGAATGTGGGAAAGGCCACAAATACAGATCCACTGCTAGATAGATAGATAGATATGAAATAAATATGAGAAGAGTGTGTAAATTATCCTTTATAACCGCGCCTTTCTTCCTGTTGTAGATTAAGCACCTGGACCTGGACCCAAACCTGTTCCGGATCGGTCAGAGTAAGATCTTTTTCAGGACTGGAGTTCTGGCTCAGCTGGAGGAGGAGCGCGACCTCAAGATCACCGTCATTATTATCGCCTTCCAGGCCCAGGCCCGCGGCTTTCTTGCCAGAAAGTGAGAACCACGCCCACACACCACAGTCAGTGTCTGTAAGACGGGATATAGTCAGGCTCACTGTAAACCTGTGTGTGTGTATGTGTGTGTGTGTGTGTGTGTGTGTGTGTGTGTGTGTGTGTGTAGGGCGTTTGCTAAGCGTCAGCAGCAGCTCACAGCGATGCGAGTGATCCAGAGGAACTGTGCTGCTTATCTGAAGCTCAGGAACTGGCAGTGGTGGAGACTCTTTACTAAGGTCAGACACCAGTGTGTGTTTGTTGTAGACCTGAACCAGTTTCAGGGTTTAAGTACCATTTTAGTGGGTTTACCTGCTGTGTGTATGTGCACACTGTACTGCAGGACAAGCAGTGTGTATAGTATATATGTGTGTGCGTGAGCTAAGTGAGTGTGGGTTTACCTGTTACAGGTCAAGCCTCTACTCCAGGTGACACGTCAGGAGGAGGAGCTAGGTCTGAAAGAGGAGGAGCTTCAGAAAGCCAAAGACTCAGCGCAGAGGTTTGAGACAGAGCTGAAAGACATTTCACTGAAGCACACACAGGTAAGGAGTTAAACACAACTATAGTTGAGATGTTCAGAGACACCTGATGTCTTCAGGATGGCCAAGATTTAAACATATTTGAAGTGCTGAATTATATATAGTGCTGTACTTTATATATTCTGTTTGTTCTTGATGTTCCTTTTAGGTGGTGGAGGAGAGGAATGCTCTGCAGGAGCAGCTCCAGGCTGAGACTGAGCTTTATGCCGAGGCGGAGGAGATGAGAGTGCGTTTAGCTGCTAAGAAACAGGAGCTGGAGGAGATCCTTCATGAAATGGAGGCACGGCTGGAGGAGGAAGAGGAACGGAGCGCCACCCTGCAGGTCGACAAGAAGAAGATGCAGCAGCAGATCCAGGTGTGTTGCACTGACACAGTGATGTGATAATGAGCAGAAAACCCCATCAATGCACTTAATAAGTGTCGATACCAAGTGCCCCATTTTACCCTGATTAATCACACCTGATTTAGCCGAGAGTGTCCTTTCATAACGAGCTTTTCCTCTCATCACCAAGAAAGGACATGAGCAGAACATGATCACCACAGCTGTCAGTGTTTATGATTTCCCAATGATCAGAAGTTTCTGTGTTCCTTGTAAGAGGCTGGTGCTGGGTGTCAGTGATGATGATAAACAGGAGGAGCGTGTGTGTGTGCATGAGTGACGGTGATGATTCTGATGTACTCAGGAACTGGAAGAACATCTAGAGGAGGAGGAAGACGCACGACAAAAGCTGCAGTTGGAGAAGGTCACCTGTGAGGGAAAGATCAAGAAACTGGAGGATGACGTGCTGGTGATGGAGGACCAGAACAACAAACTGCTGAAGGTGAGATGTTTACAGCTGAATCCTGTCCAAGTTCCACACTAACACTCTCACCTGCACCTCCTGTACGGGTGTATATCTTTTGACATTTTCACTTACTGAATGTGTGTGTGTGTGTGTGTGTGTGTGTGTGTGTGTGTGTGTAGGAGAGGAAGTTGTTAGAGGAGCGTGTTGCCGATTTCAGTACTAATCTGGCTGAAGAAGAGGAGAAATCTAAAAACCTGACCAAGCTGAAAAACAAGCACGAGTCCATGATCTCAGACCTGGAAGGTGTGCAGAGTTACTCCTGCGACACTGCTAATATTAAATAATAAACTATAAATAATGCTAATGCTAATTTGCGCCATTCATTGTTGATGTGCAGTGCGATTGAAGAAAGAAGAAAAGACGCGTCAGGAGCTAGAGAAGCTGAAGAGGAAGCTGGATGCCGAGTCGAATGACATGCAGGAGCAGATCGCAGACCTGCACGCACAGATCGCTGAGCTAAAGGCACAACTTGCTAAGAAGGAGGAGGAGCTACAGGCTGCACTCGCACGGTGACCCACTCACACCATACTCCATGCCCCGTTCCCTACACCGTGTCCCCTATGATATATTCCCCTACTCTGTTCCCTACTTCTTACTGCCCCTTTCCTATTCCCATTTCTCTACTTCCTCTTCTACTTCCTACTGCCTATTTCTGACTCCCTGTTCTGTAGTCCCTATTCCCTACTTCTGCCTTCCTCCTTCCTTTTCCCTGCTCTCTATTCCCTCCCCCTAAAATTCTTGTGTGTGTTTGCAGGCTGGAAGATGAGACAGGCCAGAAGAACAATGCATTAAAGAAGATTCGTGAGCTGGAGGGCATCATCTCAGACCTGCAGGAAGACCTGGACTCAGAACGAGCTGCACGAAATAAAGCCGAGAAAACCAAGAGAGACCTGGGGGAGGAGCTGGAGGCTCTGAAGTCAGAGCTGGAGGACACGCTGGACACCACGGCCACGCAGCAGGAGCTCAGGCAAGTGCAGCACCATCACCACTTCACCGTTATATTACTGTAACAATAAACTGACTGTATATTTAATGGGAGGCACATCAGCATATGTCTTACCCAGAATGCACAAATCCCAGAACTGAGCAATTCATCTAGATACCTGTGCCGAACATTGCTGTACTTTCTACAGGGCCAAACGTGAACAAGAAGTGACCCTTCTGAAGAAAGCCATAGAGGAGGAGAGCCGAAACCACGAGGCTCAGGTCCAGGAGATGAGACAGAAACACACACAGGCTGTGGAGGAGCTCACAGAACAGCTGGAACAGGCCAAGAGGGTACGAGACCTGCATTATCACACGGCCCCCAGTGCACATCCCCTTATTCATATCCTTTCATTATTCATGTCCCCTTGTTCATGTCCCCTTAGTCATGTCCTCTTGGTCGTGTCGCCTTGGTCACTTCCCCTTGGTCATGTCCCCTTGGTTGTCCTAAGGGCCATTCCCTTACCTTATCACCTCGTTTCTGATGTCCTGCTTGTGTAACCTTGTGGTTTTTTCTGTGTTATGTAGGTGAAGCTGAACCTCGAGAAGGCGAAGCAGACTTTGGAGAAGGAGACATCGGAGCTAACGGTGGAGATCCGCTCGCTCTCTCAGGCGAAACAGGATGTGGAGCACAAGAGGAAGAAGGTGGAGGGACAGTTGGTAGACTTGCAGTCCCGCTTCACCGACAGTGAGAAACAGAAAGCAGAGCTCGGAGACAGAGTGTCCAAAATCACAGTGAGTCACAAACACACTCCACCGCCATCACATCCTCGTTACTGGTTTATTATAAACCCACAATTTAGGACATGACACCCAGACTACAGGTTATAAACACACTTGAGAGCAAGACCTAAAGCACACCCCAACAAAAACACCACCAAGGAGAGACCCCAGTACTGGACAAGTGCGCAGGGGGAGAAATGGTGTGTGTGAGTGTGTGCGTGAGTGCGTGTGTGTGAGTGTGTGCCTGAGTGCGTGTGTGTGTGCGCGTGTGTGTGCGTGAGTGCGTGTGTGTGTGTGTGTGTGTGTGTGTGTGTGTGCGTGAGCGTGTGTGTGTGGTTCCTGGAGTAAAAAGGTGTGTGTTTGCAGGTAGAGCTGGAGAGCGTCACCAACCTGCTGAATGAGGCGGAGGGGAAGAACATTAAACTGAGCAAGGACGTGGCCAGCATGAGCTCTCAGCTCCAGGACACCCAGGTACATCCATAAATATACTGTACACACACTTGCATACACACATTACTGTCATTGCAAAAATACCTGGCATGAAGATGGGGTTCCATTTCTATTCTTTTATTGATATGCTACTATATGTGTGTGTCTGTGTATGTGTGTGTCTGTGTATGTGTGTGCGTGTGTGTGTGTAGGAGCTCCTGGCGGAAGAGACGCGTCAGAAACTGCAGTTCTCCACGAAACTGCGTCAAATGGAGGATGAGAGGAACAGCTTACAAGAGCAGCTGGAGGAGGAAACTGAAGCCAAGAGGAATGTGGAGAGACACGTCTCCACCCTCAACATCCAGGTGAGACCATCACCAGGGGGTGGGTAACTCCAACACATCCAGGTACCAAATACAGGTGCAGACATAAGACAAAGAGCAGAATCAGGGCAGAAGCATGTCATCTCAGATCTCAGAAGTGTGTATGTGAGTAACTGTCTCATGTTGTCTGTGGTGGTCTGTGTCCCAGCTGTCAGACTTTAAGAAGAAGCTGGACGAGGTGACAGGAAACGTAGAGCTGCTGGAGGAGGGTAAGAAACGCCTGCAGAAAGACCTGGAAGCATCAAACACCCAGCTGGAGGAGAAGTCTGCAGCTTACGAGAAGCTGGAGAAGACCAAGAACAGACTGCAGCAGGAGCTGGAGGACATTCTCATGGACCTGGACAACCAGAGACAGCTTGTCTCCAATCTGGAAAAGAAGCAGAAGAAGTTTGACCAGGTGCCCTTTTTACACTGTCTATTTATATGTGTGTGTATGTCTGTGTGTGTGTGTCTCACACTAACTCACTGGTGATGTTTGACATGTGTTCAGATGCTTGCGGAGGAGAAGAGTGTGTCATGTAAGTACGCAGATGAGCGAGACCGGGCGGAGGCAGAGGCGCGAGAGAAGGAGACGAAGGCGTTGTCCCTGGCGAGGGCACTGGAGGAGGCACAAGATGCTCGTGAGGAGCTTGAGAGGGCCAACAAAGCCTTACGGACAGAGATGGAGGACCTGATCAGCTCCAAGGATGACGTGGGCAAGAACGTGAGTGTTACTGCAGTAGCATTGTGTCACCACCAGGGGGTTCAACAGAAATGTAGTAATAAATACACACCACTTTGGCTTTAACAGTAACATTAAAATTGGTGGTTTCTCAGGTCCATGAGCTGGAGAAGTCAAAGCGTGGTCTGGAGCAGCAGGTGGAGGAGATGAAGACACAGCTGGAGGAGCTGGAGGACGAGCTACAGGCAGCCGAGGACGCAAAATTGCGCCTGGAGGTGAACATGCAGGCTCTTAAAGCACAGTTCGAGCGAGACCTACAGGGACGGGACGAGCAGGGAGAGGAGAAGAGGAAACAGCTGATTAAACAGGTGTGTTGATTAAACCAGTTCCTTGGTAAACTAAAATGTGAATTAAAATAAGTCATTACATGTCATGACTGAGAGTGTGATCTGCGTAGGTGCGCGAGCTGGAGACAGAGCTGGAGGACGAGCGAAAGCAGAGAGCTGCCATGGCTGCATCCAAGAAGAAGATGGAGGGTGACATAAAAGACTTGGAGGGACAAATAGATACGGCCAACAAGAACAGAGACGAGGCCATTAAACAACTACGCAAACTCCAGGTGAGAGACAGAGAGAGAGAGAGAGAGAGAGAACTGGCTTACGAGCTGAAACAGACATTATGAATCTTGTGTTTGAGGAAACCCTGGGCGTTAAATCCTGGACAAACCACTTTGTTGATTAGACGGCTGAGATTTAACATTTAAAAGTGATTCTAATTTATTATAAATCTTATAAAAATGTAAAGTAAAAGCTTCAGTATTCAATATTGAGGTTTCTGACATACGAGATTAATTTGTGTAACATTTTGGTTTAACTTTAGAGCCGTTACCTTACTCTTGTGGAAAACAAAATTTTTCGTATTTTTAGTATTTAGTGTTACTATACACACAACTACAACAATCTGTTACTGTACACCACTGGAATTACTTCCTGCTAACCCTAACCCTGTTAAACTTTGGGGTGTGTGATGGTGTGTGACGGTGTGTGACTGTGTGTGACGGTGTGTGTTTGAATGTCGCAGGCTCAGATGAAGGACTTTCAGAGGGACCTGGACGATGCACAGACTGCCCGGGAGGAAGTTCTCGCCACTGCTAAAGAGAGCGAGAAGAAGGCCAAGAGCCTAGAGGCGGAGCTTATGCAGCTTCAGGAGGTTCACACTACACACCACGCACACTACACATTATAACACACATACCATTTACACACAGTACACACTACAACACACACTGTGCACAGTGTATACCACATACTGTACAGTACCACACACTGTATACACTGCATATACCTGCTCTAGTACTGTGTTTAAGTGCATCTGAATGGAAGTAAGTGTTTGGTGATTTGAAAATAACTTTGTATATATATGTGTGTGTGTGTGTGTGTGTCAGGACTTGGCTGCTGCAGAAAGAGCAAAGAAGCAGGCCGAGGCCGAGCGTGATGAACTTGCTGATGAGCTCGCTAGCAACACGTCTGGAAAGTGAGAATAAACCCGATTTTAAAAAATCTCTCCCAGTGAAAACACCTTAATCCTGATCATGATGACTGCGTTAGCAACACCAAATTAATATGTACTGAGCTCTTCATTAATGTTACTGGCTAATACTCTGTGTGTGTGTGTGTGTGTGTGTGTGTGTGTGTGTGTGTGTGTGTGTGTGTGTGTGTGTGTTCTAACATGGAAGGTCTGCTCTGAGTGATGAGAAACGGCGTTTGGAGGCCAAGATTGCTCAGCTGGAGGAGGAACTGGAGGAGGAACAGAGCAACATGGAGATGATGAATGACAGAATGCGAAAGAGCTCTCAGCAGGTGAGACTCCATCTGCATCTCCATCATCTCTACCTCTATCATCTCCATCATCTCTATCATCCCCATCACTTCAATCATCACTTCAATCACCTCTTACATCTCCATCACCACTAACATCTCCATCCTCTCCATCACCTCTAACATCTCCATCACCACTAATATCTCCATCACCACTAACAATGTTCTCCTCTCTAACATCTCCATCACCTCCATCATCTTCATTACCTCTAACATCTTCATCACTTCAATCATCTCCATCATCTCTAACATCTCTATTATCTCTAATATGACCATAATCTTTAACATCTCCATCATCTCTAACATCTCCATCATCTCCATCACCTCTTACATCTCCATCACCACTAACATCTCCATCATCTCTAATATCTCCATCACCTCTAACAGTTCGATCATCTCTAATATAATCATCATCTCAATCATCTCCATCATCTCTAACATCTCTATTACCATCTCCATCACCGCTATCTCCCTCATTTTCTCCATGCTGTAGGTGGACCAATTGACGAATGAGCTACAGGCGGAGAGAACAACTTCTCAGAAGAACGAGAGTGCGCGCCAGCAGCTGGAGAGACAGAACAAAGATCTAAAGGCCAAACTGCAGGAGATGGAGAATCAGGTGAAGTCCAAGTTCAAGTCCTCCATCACTGCTCTGGAGGCTAAAGTGGCACAGTTGGAAGAACAGCTGGAGCAGGAGAACAGGTATGTACTACACTCACATACACACATGCACACAACAATACGTACCCCCCCCCCCCCCCCCCCCCCCCCACACACACACACACATGGAAATAAAATGACGGTTCAAATAATTGTGTGTGTGTGTGTGTTTGTGTCTCAGAGAAAAACAGGCGACTGGTAAGGCGATGCGTCAGAAGGAGAAGAAGCTGAAGGATCTGATTATTCAGGTGGAGGAAGAGAGGAAGCAGGCTGAGCAGCACAAAGACCAGGTTAGACACACACACACACACACACACACGTGCACACACACACACGCACACACACACCCACACTTGATGTTGTGGCACACTATTAGACACAAGGTCTGTGTGATCGGATGCAGTAAATTCTGAACCTGACCTCAAATGACCGATGTAATAATATAGTAATAAACTCATCATCCTGTCTGATCTCCTGTGTGTGTGTGTGTGTGTGTGTGTGTGTGTGTGTGTGTGTTTGTGTGTGCAGGCTGATAAGGCGAACTCGAGGGTGAAGCAGCTGAAGCGGCAGGTGGAGGAGGCGGAGGAGGAGTCGCAGCGCATCACTGCCGCTCGCCGCAAACTGCAGAGGGAGCTAGAGGAGGCGACGGAGGCAAACGACACACTGAGCAGGGAGGTGACATCACTGAAGAGCAAACTGAGGTACACACACACACACACACACACACACACACACACACACACACACATATACTGTGTGTATACATATATACACAGTGGAACCTCGGATTGCGAGTAACCCAGTTTGCAAGATGAGCAAAATTTAAAAAACTGTTTTTTACGTTTTAAATGAACAAGTCTTGGTTTACTAGTACCGAGTGTCATTGAGTATCATATATCACGCATGCGCATCATGTGATCACAACTGAGCCAATGGTTCTTCTCTCTCTCTCTCGCTCGGAATTGTGAGTAATTGTCTCCCCTGCTGGGTCTCAGTGCGCGTCTCTCACTTGTCTATTCAACATCTGCGTGTACTGTTTACTATAACACTGTGACCATGTGTTTATTATAAGTCAGTGCGCTTGCATGAAGCAAACGCAAGTGTCATCACCCTTGTTAAAGATCCTGTTTTTCTCTGTCAGACTGCACTGTTTCTGTTATTGTGTGTGTGTGTGTGTGTGTGTGTGTGTGTGTGTGTGTGTGTGTGTGTGTGTGTGAGTGTGTGTGTGTCATTAGTGTGTGTGTGCCTCCTCCCTCCTCCTCTCGCCTTCACACACATGCACACATACACACACACTCTAACGGAAACACTGCTCTGTTGCTATTCTTTTCAGAGGTAAAGTGCAGGTTAATTTGTTTTATTTTTACTCTATATTTTGTATGAATTATTATTTTTACATTTTATACGAGCACACTTCCAGAACGAATTATGATTGCAATTCAAGGTTCCACTGTGTATATATATTTATATAAAGTGCCACACCCAAGTAGCAGTTTCCTCTCTTTGTAATATATGTGTGTGTGTATGTGTTTGTTTGTTTGTTTGCAGGCGTGGTAATGAGCCTTCATCATTTGCGAGCAGTGGGCGGCGTACAGGTGGGAGGCGGGGCATGATGGATGCCGATGCTAATGAGGATGATGCCGACTCTCAGGGCGACTACAACGGCACCAAATCAAATGAATAAACACACACACACACACACACACACGTGTACTGCTTCACTGCAAATAAGCACTGCTGTTTGATTGGACAGTTTGACTTTAACTCATTCAGTCTTTATTAAAGTGTTTTAATAAACACCTTATATCCTTTAAATTTTGGCCTAAAACAAGTTTTATATTTAAAGTTATTTCAGTTTTCAGAGTAGATTAATTATTAATTTAAGAAGATCATAACTTTCAGTAAAACACTGGGGTGAATTAAGCTTTAATGCAAATTTTATGCAAATGGATCCTCTTTTAGAGTCTGTAGGTTGAAGCTCTTTATTCTGCGCTTTGATCTGTGTCTCTTTAATTCAATTCAATTCAGTTTTATTTCTATAGCGCTTTTAACAGTTGTCATGTCGTAAAGCAGCTTTACACAATCTCTAACATTTTTAGAGATGTCTCTTAACTTCCCCAAACCACTTGCTGTTCACTACCCATAATGCACTTGCGGTTAGTGCACTAACCCGCACTAGCAGGTTAGTGTCTGATCCTCAGTCTGATTACCCATAATGCACTGTGCCCAGAAATTCAGCAGCAGGACAGGAACTTTTGTTTAATACTCTCCAGACTCATTTACACATACCTACACACACACACACACACACAGATAGAACTATATGTGTATTTTTTCAGGTAAAATATTTTATTTCCCATAAATCTGTTATTTCAAGAAATCAAGTATTTTATTCTTAAATCTTTTGCACTTTATCCCCTCTGTGAGACGTGTTTATAGACGTGACCTAAACCACTGAGACATGTTTAATCCTCTGATCAGTTTATTATAAAACACACCGATTAAATGGTGTCTTCCTGTCTTTGCTCTCCTGAACGTCCTCTCTGCTTCTGAAGCTCACTCCTCTTTTTGTGATGCACATGCACAATGAAATAAAGAGTTTGAAAAACAAAACCTGACTCTGTGTGTGTTTGTGTGTGTGTGTGTGAGAGAGAGAAATACGAGTGAAGGTTATATCTGGTGTGAGTTTCTTGTTTAGCCAGGGTACAAAACATTTACACACATATTTATTAAATCAATGTCACAGACAGAAAGAGAGAGAGAGGGATCCGATGTCAGTAACAACTTCTTCTTCTGTTGTTTTACAGTGGTTAGAATCCAGTAGGTTACTTCACCGCCACCTGTAGGTTTCAGTCTCACTCATCTTCCCTCCTCTTTAAGCTGATTTTCCAGACCAACCTTCCTTAAAACATCTAACGCTTCTTTCCCTGATCTTCTCTTGTCTTCTTCTGTGTCTTGAACTCTTTGTCTGCTTTATTCAGCACACTCTTCCACACTCTCTTCCACACTCTTACACAAATTCCAATTTATAACATAATTCAGAAACACGGTATTAGTTTTCATTGTTATGCTGACGACACAGTTATACGTCACAGCAAAACTAGATGAGAAAAACCAGCCTACTAAAGTTGATCAATGTTTGAAGGACAAGATTGGATGTTAATTAACTTTCTCCTGCTTAATCCTGATAAGACAGAAGTTCTAGTCGTAGGACCACATGCAGCTAGAAGCAAGCTTTCTGATCACACTGTAACTTTTTTCCATCAAGTGAAACAGTAAAAGACCTCGGTGTGATTATAGATTCCAGCCTTTTCAAGCTCATGTAGATAATATCACCAGGATAGCTTTCTTTCACCTCAGAAATATTGCCATGATAAGAAATATATTGTCACTAAACGATGCAGATAAACCATGGGGGAAGTGGTGAAGGGATTGAGCTAGGAAGTATGGAATACCAGATGGATCCCGAGCGCCGCAGGCAGCTGAAGCCGGTATTTGACAGGGTTAATCCGGAGGGTAATGTGATATGGGCCGATGAATCTAGGTGACAGTTTCCGTGATTCCGTCTGCAGGTGTAGGTTTCTGGTAGATAGCCATACTTTGTCACTTACGTGGTACAATCGCCCCGGTGGGTGTCGACAGCGATGCCGAGTGGTGTAGCGGGTCTTGGCGCGTTGGATGTCATTGTTTGCTTGGTCCCATAGCTGTCGATACCGGCGGACCAACTGTTGGGCCGACGGTACTTCAACCTCCGGTTCCTGATGGTCGAACATCGGAGGCTGGAAACCGTAGCATGCCTCAATGGGCTTAGGTTGGTGGCGGAGGATATGTGGAGGTTATGGGACGGTTCTGCCCAGATGAGGTAGCAAGCCCAGGAGCACTGACGATCAGCGACAAAGCACCTCAGGTAGCGCTCCAGTTGTTGGTTGTTCCGTTAGTCTGAGGGTGGTAAGGCTCAGGTGGAATTGATCAGACGGCAGAAGACCTTCCAGAACCGTGACATGAACTGAGGCCCTCTGTCCGAGACAATGTTCTTTGGGAACCCGTGCAGGCGGACTACATGTTCTAATATCAGCTCGGCTGTCTTTTTAGCTGACGGGAGTCCGGGGAGGGCTACCAGGTGCACAGCTTTGGAGAACCGATCAACGATGGTTAAGATGGTGTTTCTCCCTTCGGAAACCGGCAGGGCCGTGATGAAGTCGACGGCAGTGTGTGTCCAGGGGTGGGGAACTGCGCACACTGGGCACACCTGGACAAACTCATTGACATCCCTGGCCATGGTTGGCCACCAGAAGGCGCGTTGGACGCGTTACGGGGTGTCAAGAGAGGGGGGAGAAATGTTGGGCGGCGTTGGGCACGTAGCGTCGACCAGGCAGCACACCTGCCGGTTCGGCCTCCGTGAACCCTCTGTGCCTGGCGAACCCTCGTCTCTAAGTCCCAACGGAGTGGTGCGATGATTTTAGTTGGTGGTAGGAAATTCTAGTTCTCGAAGAATAGTGCCCACTGCGCCTGTCTCGGGTTGAGTTGTTTCAAATTGCGGATGGTGATTAGATTCTGGTGATCGGTCCAGACGATGAATGGCTCTCTGGCATGCGGGAGCCAGTGTCACCATTCCTCCAAGGCCCACTTTATGGTCAGCAGCTGGCGGTCCCCTAATCTGTATCGCTGCTGAGTGGGGTCAAATTTCTTGGAGAATAAGCTGCAAGGGTGCAGCTTCTGGTCTGGACCTCTTTATCCGGGACTACAGTACAGTTGCAGCTTCTTTAACCGTTCTGACTCGTCCGTCATCTCATCCCTTCAACCTCTGCTCCCATCGTCCTCCATCCTGATGCAGACAGTCACATCCGAAGCGTGGGCGCCTCGCTGGGAGAGAACAGCCCCAGCGCCCACATCCAAAGCGTTCACCTCCACAATGAACGACTTGTCTGCATTAGGATGGAGGACGATGGGAGCAACTGTACTATAGTCCCGGATAAAGCGACGATAGAAGTTTGCAAACCTGAGAAACCATTGGAGTTATTTGAGGTTCTTGGCTAGGGGCCAATGACGCACAACTTCCAGTATCTGCGGGTCCATGGCCACATCTTGGGATGAGATGACAAAACCCAGAAATGTGGTGGAACGCTCGTGGAAAGCGCACTTCTCCAACTTACAGTACAGCTGATGGGCAAGCAAGCGCTTAAGGACCGCTCTGACGTGTTGGATGTGTTCATCAATGGTTCGGAAATAGATGAGGATGTCGTCCAGGTAGATGAACACCTAGCAGCCTAGCATGTCTCTGAAAATGTCGTTAATGAATTGTTGAAACACAGCAGGTGCAATGCAAAGTCCGATGGGGATGACCAGGCTTTCGTAGTGTCCTGTGGAGGTGATGAAGGCTGTCTTCCACTCATCGCCCTCTCTAATGCGCACCAAGCTGTAAGCGCTCCGGAGGTCCAACTGAAAATGGTTGCACCAGAGAGGGCGTCCAGGGCAGAGTTCGTAAGAGGCAATGGATGTCGATTCTTGATGGTGGTGATGTAGAGCCCCCGATAATCAACACATGGGCGTAGACCACCATCTTTTTTTCACAAAGAAGTACCCTGCAGCAGCAGGGGAGAAGGAGAGCCGGATGGTGACTTGGCAAAGCGCGGTGGAAACATACTCCTCAATCACCTGCATCTCGGTGGAGGATAGTGGGTAGAGATGGCCGCGGGGTGGGACAGAACCTGGCCGAAGGTCGATAGCCAGGTTGTAGGTGATGAGGAGGAAGATGGGTGGCGCGTCTCTTACAGAACACTTCAGCCATGTCCTGATAGGCCGTCGGGATGTTGTTAGTGTCTCCCTAGAACACGTCCCAGCCCGGGCCCATAGGCAGAGTTCGGTGCAAACCGGCTCCCACTGTAGGATCCGATTTTGAGTCCATGAGATATGTAGTTGTAATAACCATGTCAGATCGATACCTAGAATACTTTTCTCCCCTTGAAAAGAATGAATTAATTTCACTCATCACTTCTGCAAATTCATCAACCAGTATATTAGATCCCATACCGATACATTTTCTCAAACAGAAGTGCCAGAAATAACAGTACCCCTGTTGAAAATAATTAATTCTTCAATCAGCATTGGGTATTTTCCAAAATCTTTTAAATTAGCAGTAATTAAACCGATAATTAAGAAATCTGACCTCGACCCCGGTCAGCTGTCCAATTACAGGCCGATATCAAACCTCCCCTGGAAGTGTAGTAGGTAGTTCTGCATAGAAATAACATATATTAACTGTATCAGTTAGGATTTAGGCCTCATCACAGCACAGAGACAGCACTTGTTAAAGTAGTAAATGACCTCTTATTGGCATCTGATCAGGGTTGCGTAACTATGCTCGTGTTACTCGACCTCAGTGCAGCTTTTGACACAATTGATCAAAGCATTCTCCTTCACAGATTAGAAAATGTAGTAGGAATTAAGGGAA
The DNA here is from genome assembly GCA_030347435.1 of Clarias fuscus. NCBI lineage: Eukaryota > Metazoa > Chordata > Actinopteri > Siluriformes > Clariidae > Clarias > Clarias fuscus. The sequence goes on from CM059206.1 coordinate 42,468,960, forward strand.
CAGCCCTCTCCTAGCTTAGATCCTATTTGACTGATCGTTATCAGTATGTAGATTTAAATGGTGATTATTCTGCATGTTCACTAGTGGAGTTTGTTGTGCCACAGGGTTCAGTTTTAGGCCCACTGCTTTTGTCCCTTTACATGCTTCCGCTGGGCAAGATCATCCGTAAGCATGATATTAATTTTCACTGTTATGCTGACGACACACAGTTATATGTCTCAGCAAAACCAGATGAGAGAAACTAGCTTGCTAAAGTTGAGCAATGTGTAAGGGATATAAGAAACTGGATGCTAACTAACTTCCTTCTGCTTAATCCTGATAAGACAGAAGTTCTAGCCATAGGACCGCATGCAGCTAGAAGCAAGATTTTAGATGGCCTTTCTGTTCTATCTAGTGCAACAGTAAAAGACCTTGGCATGATTATAGATTCTATTTATTTAGCCAAGCATTTTTGTAAATAGATTAGCCTTAGGTAAAGGAGCAGATCTGGGGGACTCATGGACGTAGAGTATTCTGGTGAACTGGTATGTTTAGATGCTGTCCTCCCCACTCTCATTGTTCACTCAGGTTTGTTGACGGTGAGGTGATTGGTTGCTTTACATCTCAGTTCCCCCTCATGTTTGTGTTTCCTTCTGGCTCCTCCCTTTTAGTGATGATGCCATAGGTAGTCCTGCCGGAGTCCCTGCTTGCACTGTACAATAAATATACATTCACCTTATAAATTATGTGACTGTGACCTAACTGTTATCTCTCCTCTTTTGCTCTCCCCTCTCCTGTTCTCTCTCCCCCCTCTCTCACTTCTCTCTCTCCCCCTCTCTCTCTCTCTCTTTCCCTCTCTCTGTTGACCTACACATGTCATTCCTGAGCTGCCATTGATCCAGACTCCCTCTGCCCTCTGTACAAATAAAATTGAATTTAATTGAATTATCTCTAATATTTTTCTTTTAACTGGAGCTACATAATCTAAGGTATAACGGAATGTTGACTCTATCTGATCGAGTTCTGTCGCCTGATCGAGTTCTGTGGGGTCAGACAGCGATCCAATCAAAGTTGGTAACTCACTGAATTGTGATCTGAGATAACTTCAGACTGGAATTGTGGTTATATTTCTTATATTTAATCCGAAGTATAATATTAAATCTAAAGTGTGACCTGCTTTATGAGTGGGTCCTACTACACACTGATTTACTCCTACTGAGTCCAGTATGGACAAGAATGCTGTTCTCAGAGGGTCTTCTGGATTCTCAAAATGCATATTAAAATCTCCAGCAATTAACGCTTTGTCTACAGAAACAACAAGGTTTGAGAGGAAATCTGCAAATTCACAAAGAAATTCCGAGTACGGCCCTGGGGGTCTGTAATTGATAATCAGCCGGATAGACTGAGCAGACTTCATATTTGTAGCTACACTTGTTATGTTATTATAGAGAACTTCAAATGCATTAAATTTGTATGTGTTTTTGTACGATAGACAGATTATCGTTATAAATAACTGCGACTCCTCCTCCTCTACCAGTTAGCCGAGGCTGGTGTATGTAGCTGTATCCAGGAGGACTGGCTTCATTTAAAGCTACATACTCGTCCTGTTTAATCCAGGTTTCTGTTAAACATATCAAACTCCTGATCTGTGATAGTTTCATTAACAATAACTGCTTTAGATGCGAGAGATCTAATATTTAACAGTCCTAGCTTCAGATCAGAGTTGCCGGCTGTGCATTCAGTGTGATCTGAGTTTGTGGTATCTATGTTAATTAAATTACTAAAACAGACTTTCTGAGTCTTTCTAAATGTATGTTTATGTTTAGCTCGGGGAACAGACACAGTCTCAATATGATGAACCCTGAGTGACGACTCTCTGCAGCTAGCAGACGGTTGGTTTAGCCTGTCTGTCTGCTCCCTGGCCTGGGCTCTGGATTGTCACCGATTAACTAGGCCTCTTCTGAGACTATGTGCTATACTGCAAGAAATGAGAGCAGCACCTTCCCGAGTGGGATGGACACCGTCTCGCCCTAACAGGCCAGTTTTGCCCTCAAAGGTCTTCCAGTTATCTATAAAAAGGTAATTTACTACTGCTTTTTACTGCAATTTACTACTGATATTTACTACAAGTGCTGTCTCTGTGTTGTAATGAGGCCTAAATCCTGACTGATATAGTTTGTTTATGCTTTTTCTGTAATGAGGCAGGTCTCACGAGGGGCAGAACCGTGTGAAAATGTTTTGTACTGTTTAGAACGGGCAGATCCGCGGGCTGCTACCACGCGGAGTTCTGAACAGGCAAAGGCGCGGGCCATTAGACACACGGTTGCCAGGCAACGCCGCAATCACTGTGAACGCGCTTCACCTGGTGGCCTGTTTATTTAAGGGTCCTGATACCTCGGCACTTCGTGCAATCATTTAGGTAGCACCAGTAAGGTATCAGGGCCAAGACAAGACCAAAGAAAAGAAAGAAACAAGGAAAACCATTTTAATCTCATTGTACTAAAGCCTACACATCTGATTCTCTGCAACAAAAGTGTTTGATCAACAGAGTCAAATGCTTTAGGAAGATCAACAAATAAAGAAGCACAATGTTGTCTCTTATCTAAACTGTTAATAATATAATTTGAAACAAGCATGGCTGCTGTTACAGTGCTATGTCCAGACCTAAAACCCATTTGGAATTCATTTAAGATATTATCTTCCATTAAAAACCATTTAACTTGATAATTTACTAAAGACTCAAAAACTTTTACCATCACTGATAACCTTGAAATAATGGCTGATTTCCATGCATGAGGAAGTTAAATTTAAATTAAAAATAGAAACAATCGGTTCTGCTATAAGGTTGGCTGCAATTATTTAAAAATAGGGCTTTATATCATCAGGTCCTGCTGATTTTGTACAATTTAAGTTTGATATGGCTTTACAAACTTGTTCCATTGAAATGGGAGTAAAATCAAAAACCTGAGTAGCACTACACATGTCAGATTCGGCAATCTCTTATATCTTATCTTCATTTAGGTTACTAAGATCAAAGGGTGACCTAGCAACAATAAAATAATTATTAAAATCATTAACAATGTTTTCTTTCCACTTTATAATTTTATCTTTCATTTTATCTTTTAACAGGCAAACTAGTAGAAGATTTTAAACCAAAAGTTGATTTAGTAAACTGCCAAAATTTAGTGGAATCATTTAAATTTCCATTTAACATTTTTAAATAATAATCGCATTTAGAGTTCTTTACCAATTTAGTACCACTATTTCTTAGTGCCCTGTAATGTACCCAGTCCAACTGGTTATTTGTTTTCTTAGCTTTAGCCCATGCTGCATCACGCTCTTTGATATTCGAAGAAATTAACTCAGTAAACCAGGGGTTACCTCTACCTCTCACTCAAAATTTTTTAAAAGGTGCATGTTTATCATATATCTTCAGAAAAGTACATTTAAAGTATTTTCATGCTATCAGTGAGACAACATGTAAATCACTATCATAAATATCTTGCAAAAAGGCTTGCTCATTAAAATGTTTAAACAAACGTTTCAAAATGTTGCGAGGTGGGCATTTTGGAAATTTACAGTTTCTCACACATAATGATAAGATAAGATATGAGCATAGCTGCTGTGATACTACCTTTTCCAGAATCTTCAAGATAAAGGTGAGGTTTGATATCGGCCTGAAATTGGACAGATGACAGGGGTCAAGGTCAGGTTTCTTAATTAGCAGTTTAATAACTGCTAATTTAAAAGACTTTGGAACATACCCACTGCTGAGAGTTAATTACTTTCAACAGGGGTTCTATTATTGCTGGTACTATCTGTTTGAGAAAATGTGTCGGTATAGGATCTAATATACAGGTTGAGGATTTTGAAGAAGACATGAGTGAAATTAGTTCCCTCGCTTCAAGGGGAGTAAAGTGTTCTAAGTTCTGATGTGATGTGGTTAGATCATCTGAATTATTTAAATTGTCTGGTTTCAAAGCCTGAATTTTATGCCTAATATTTATGATTTTGTTATTGAAAAAGTTCATGAAATCCTCACTACTGCATGATGTTGTTGTGGAGATTTCTGCAGTGGTCTTGTTTTTAGTTAATTTGGCTACATATTAAATAAAAATCTAGGATTATTTTGGTATTTTCTATAAGAGTGGAACGATACAACGATCTAGCAGCAATAGAGCTAGCAGAGCTTTTTTATAGTTCAGGATGCTCTCCTTCCATGCTGAAATACTAACAATTATATATGACGCCATTTGCGTCCTGGTTTTCGAGTGGTCTGTTTTAAATTCCGTGTGTGGTCATTAGCAGTTCAGCGACCATAAACTGCTGTAAGTTATGTCACCATGTCTCATTGGAATGGGACCAGAGCAAACTACTTCATCGGATATATCATTAGCTCCAGCATGTACCACTATCTTAGAGAACCTATGCTGTCCTGGAGCCCTAAGATTACCTGCTATGTCCGGTGCTCTGCCGGAGTCGGGGGCTGATTATCTCCGCCTGCGGCACCCAGACTTTCCGCTACAGGATTAACGCTGCTCTCGCGCTCACTAACCCTCTCTAAAGTCTGCACGCGCTCCTCTAATGCTACTATCTTCTCCGTCAGGGTGCTCACTAACACACACCTATCACAAATAAAATTATCACTAATGACGGAGGAAGAATGTCTAAACATCCTGCACTCCACACACTGAGCGAGCTGAATGGTAGACATGATAACGTACCTGAGTTTTGATTGTTCGGGGATGGATTCCGCTTGTCGTTCTTAGAAGAAGAGATACACGCGTTCTCCAAAAAAGCGCAAAAAAACAGAAAAAGGCAAAAGTCCAGTAGTATTAGAACGTAAAACTAGTTATTATGATTATTGTTTTATATAAACTGAAAAATCAGTATAATTTAAACACCGGTACAAACAAACGAGGAACTTTCGCGGTAACAATACGAAAACAGGAAGCTACATCACAGGAATTCCACACACTCTTATACTCACTCTTACACACACACTCCTCCACATACTCTTACACACACACACACGCACGCACACACACACACACACACACACACTCTCTCTCCACACCATCTTCCACACACTCTAACACACACACTCTTACACACACACACACACACACACACACACACACACACACACACACACACACACACATTCACATCTCGACACATTCCTTCTCAGTACCACTCTGTGCCTTTAGTTGGAGTTGTGTAAGTTTCATCAGCGCCACCTGCAGGTCTCTCCACTAAAACAACATTAAACATTAATTCAGGTGTTTATAAACGTTCAGTAAAATGCCTTCTGTTTATTCGACCAATCAGTGATGTTCAGAGCAGTAAGCCCCGCCCCTGAACACAATCACTCCGGAGATGGTTCCTCTCAGCGGAGACGTGTCTGTTTGTGTGAGACGTTCTCTCTACTGACGAATTTACCTTTAATTTGAACATTTGAACAAAAACTGAATAAAAGCGAAAAGTATCAAATATAAAATAAACAGAAATGAGCATATAAAATAAACTGCATATATAAACATTCACAGTCTATGTGTGTGTGTGTGTTTATCAAACACCTGTCTGACTGCAGCTGCTTTAACACACACACACACACACACACACACACTACTCTGTCCTGCAGTGATCTGTGATTGGTTGATTAGCGGTTGGTGTTTCCGTATTTCCTGTCAGAGCAGCACAAACCCGCAACCCACTTCCTGCTTAAACATCAACACACACACACACACACACACACACACACACACACATACACACACACTTTTCCCTTATCTCTTTTCTCTTTCTTTCACATGTTTCTATCACTTTTTTCTTTTTCTTCTCTTATTTGTTGTTCCGCATTTCCTCTATTTCTCTTTTATTCTTCACTCACTAAAATTCCCAGTGTTACATTTACAGCCAGAGTGTTGAATTAACGCCCTGCGTGTGTGTGGAGCTTCACTTAGAGCTGTGAAAGTCTTAAATTAGCACCTTTACTGTGATTTTACTCTATGCTCTCCCTGATGAGGACCACTCACAGGTTCCTCATCTCTCTCTGTCACACACATGCACACACACACACACACACACACACACACACACGCACCACTTGTGACATTTCCGGCACAAAAAAACACAACCTGAGAAACTCAGCCGAAGAAAACAGACTTTAGACGTTAGACTCTACAGAGCTGAAGGTTCCTCCTGCAGAACCTGAGAGGATCGGACTCAGAGCTGCTGAAGCCCAGAGCAGATCAGAACTTCAGTAACCCAATCAGAACCTGAAACCTCTCAGCAGCCTCCATTTCTAGAGAAGACAAAGACAGAGTGCAGACGTTGGACGTTTGAGTTTCCTATAAATACATGCAACAGGAAGTGGTTATGAAGTAGAGCGTGTGCAGAAACAGGGAGCACATGAGCGACTGAAGCAGTAACGCAGTAAAGATCAGTACAGAGGCAACCGAATCCATCACTCCATCACTCCATCACTCCATCCATGGGAACTGATAAAGAGTCTGAGGCGGAGGCGCACGAGGAGATGGAGCAAGGCGCGCCTCAGGAGGCAGGGGAGAGCAGTGCAGAGCAAGCGGGGGACGGGAACCTGCTGAACACGTACACCTGGCACACGGGGGGCGCACGGGGCGATGCTGCAGAGAAAAGTGCGGGAAGCAAGTGGAGTAAGATGCAGAGCTGGAGGAAGGCGCTGAGTGAAGACTCAACCAATAAATCACCTGCACCGTCACCCGCACTGGGGGCTCGCACAGGGGACGGAACCTCAAAACCCACCAGTGGGAGGAAGAACCCGTTCCGCAGAGCACTGTCAGAACCTCCGGGCGCGCTGCTGTCCATCCTGTCCCCTTCATCATCATCATCCTCACCTTCAGCGGCAGGGATCGGAGCCGCCACAGACACACCACAGGGTGGGAAATTCCGCAAATATCTGCGCCAGGTGTCTCAGAAGCTGAAGAGGCAGAACCGCAACAACACCGCGCAACAACAACAACAACAACAACAGCAGCAGCAGCAGAGTGACGGTGAGAACCAGCAACTACCCACCTTATTATAAAAATCGAAATGAGTAAAAGAAACATATAACATGTAGAGTTTAATATTCTAACATACCATATTCTAATTCATTCTTTATTTAAAGTCAGCTTTGATCAAAATCATCTGTAAAAGATTTGTAATTATTCTTTAACATTAAAACATCAGGAGTGAATCAACACATTCGGTTGCCACATTTCCTCCAAATATGTTTAAACAACTTAAATTAATGGGAAATAAAACTTTAAAATCTCTCTAAAACTTTCAGCAGCTTAACAGTGAGACGTGTTAGAGTCAGCACAGTGAGATCCAAATGAGGACGGGTTCCCTGCTGAGTCTGGTTCCTCTCAAGGGTTCTTCCTGTTGGCATCTCAAGGTGTTTTTCTCTCAGCGCCGTCGCCCTCCCCAAGTAAAAAAAAAAAAAAGTATGCTAAGTATATTAAATCCTAGCATGCCAAAGCAGACTTTAGTGCACTTGCTCCAGACTAATGACTAGTATACTTGAAGTTTGCTATTTTTTTAACAACTAATTTTGTACTAAGTGCATTTAAGTTGTAATTAAATTGTACAAAAGCACACTTCTAAGTGTATTAAGTATACTTCTGTGTGCTAAAGTGGAACAAGTTTAAGTATACTTAGTACATTTAGTATTAAAGTACATACCTGACAGTAATTCATTAAAGTACATATTTAATGTATTATAAGTACATTACAGCATTTTTTTTACTGTGTTACAAATACATTAATATACTCTGAATATATTCTTATTGCAGCAGTAGCATGCTGTTATCCTTCTGGCCAATTACAAATACTAAAAAAGTACACTGTGGTTAATACAAATATACTTTATTATATCATACAGTACACACAGTCTTCTATAATTCTGTGTCGCAAATGTGTTACCAGCACACTAAAGGTGTTTCGGGTCATTTACACATCCTGAATGCATTTTATACACAGTTATATGTTTCTGAAACACATTACATCAGTAATTATGAGGCAGATTTGATTCATGAGTTCAACAGATTTCATTTGCACAAGACTGCAAATAAAAAATGTACTATAGTTTATTTGTGCTCATCAAAACATCAGGTTGTCTCAAACGCACAAACAAAAATGTAAACTATTGTCTGAACAAAGACATTAGTATTAGAATAAACCTGGTGTGTTGATTCCAGCTGTTACACAGAGACTGAAAACAGTACATAAAGTACATAAGATTTAGCAACAACACATTCAACAATACATTCTACAGTTTAAACTTAATTTTAAACTACCTAATAAAAACCATGAAATGTACCTTATGCTGATGGAAATTAAATAATAACGATACGAACTAACACACACAATGATACAGCGTCCAGCCGTGAATTCAAACCAGGAGCGGAGAACTGGGGAGCCAATCAGATAAACGACAGTCCTAAGCCGCCCGCCTCCAGTTTCTGATTGGCTGGTGTTGCGCCGGTTCTAGTCTCTGGTTGGCTGGAATAGTTTCAGAGTTCTAACGCTGCTGCAGTTCGTGCAAGTGTAGCTTTATGATCGTGAGCGCACAGAAGAGAGAGAGTTCAAACACATAAATGATCTTGAACTCGCAAGAGAGAGATTCAGCGTGCAAAAACGAGTCTGAAAGAGTAGTGCACTAAATATAAGCATAAATAAGTACATATGAATAAGTACATTTAAATTTAACTGAAAATAAACTGAGACTACCGTATATTAAAATGTGTATTTGTGTACATTTCCACAATGATGATTTCGAGCATAACTTTTAAAAATATACCAAAAATAAATAGGAAAACAAAGTTTAAATAAGTGTGCTTTGGAAATTAGACCAACCTTTCACTTAAAGTATATTTTCCTATAATATATGTTTGGAAAGTGTACTTTAATACAATTATTTTGAAGTATGTTTAAAGTTTAATCCCAAAATTTGGTAAAAGCATGCTGTTAGTATACTTTTTATATATTAACTGATATATAACTTTTTTTGTTTTTTTGTATATTTGCAATGTACTATCGAAGATTTGAGTATATTTGTAATACACTAAAGTGTCTTTCATCAGGGACAATCTGATCATTCTGATTCATACACATTCACATTTCATACAAACTTTAATAATTTTCATATAATTTGTGTAAATCTGCTTTGTTACAATGACAATTGTTAAACGCGTTATACAAATAAAATTTAATTAAATTTAATTGAGACATGTTAGAGTCACAGAGAGGCTCCTTATTCAGATACTTGTTTTATTTCTGAGATATTTCTCCTGAAGTGGCTCAGGTAAGACCTGCTTTTCTGATGTAACGAGTAATCTAACGCATTCGCTCCGCCATTCAAGTCCTCAGTTATTTAGTTACTTTTAGTGTGTGTGTTTGAAAGCCCTGTGTCTACAAGCCTCGCCCCCGGTAACCCCCCCCCCCCCCCCACCCCGTTATACCCCTATCTCTAAACTTCACTGAGTGATGACAGTAGAATAATTATAAAGGTCTTGACTACAACAACATGCATGAGGAAGCACAAAGGAGTTTTCATTTTCTGCAATGGAAAAGTACTCGAACTAGTTACTTTATCAGAAAGTAACACAGTAATGTAACGGATTACTTTTTAAAGACAGTAATGTTGTAATGTAATTAGTTACTTTAAAAAGTAACGTCCCCCAACACTGTCAATGACAAACACACACACACACACACACACACACACACACACACACACACACACACACACACACACACTTCTGAATTTCTGTACACCATGTTTGTTTATGTGTGTGTGTGTGTGTGTGTGTGTGTGTGTGTGTGTTTTAGATGTGCCATGTGTGGACCCTGCAGATTCAGTTCAGTTCTCCTGGGTTCCTCAGGATGTTCTCGTCTGGGACATCAACAACTGCCTCCTTCATGAAGGACAGATCGTCATCTCCAGAGAGGAGGAGGTACACACACACACACACACACACACACACACACACACACACACACACACACACACACATAAACAAACATGGTGTACAGTAAATTCAGACATATGTGTGTGTGTGTGTGTGTGTGTTTAGCCATTGTTGCGGATGAGGAATCGAGCAAGCAGCTGTCTGTCATCTCTCAGTCTACACAACCTCACTGAGAGCCACTCCAACCTCGGTTAGTATTGATCACACACACACACACACACACACACACACACACACACACACACACACACACACACACATAAGTTTTACATGTCAATAAACTATTGTTTACATCAGTACTATCATGGATTTAATACCATTTGAAGGTGATTATGTTTAACCAGTGTGATGCCCAGGTAGGATTCATTTTTATTTAATTCACTTGGTCTTCTTCTCCAGTCCAGTGTGTGTGTGTGTGTGTGTGTGTGTGTGTGTGTGTGTGTAGTCATTCAATTCAATTCAATTTAATTTTACTTGTGTAGCGCTTTTAACACCGGCCAATGTCACAAAGCAGCTTTACACAATCAAAAGAATTACAGAAGTGTGTGTGAGATGTGAGTGTGTATGAGATGTGTGTGTGTGTGAATCAGAATGATCAGATGGTCCCTGATGAACGAGCCGAGGGAAAAACTCCCTGAGATGGTATCAGGAAGAAACCTTGAGAGGAACCAGACTCAACAGGGAACCCATCCTCATCTGGGTGATAACGGAGAGCAGGGATTTGATCTGCACTCATACTGTGTGTTAGGAGGCTGGAAGTTCAGTATAACAGTTGGTAACAGATGTTAATATGGAGTCCAGTTGGTTATTGGAGTCATCTCACTCCACTGCTTCTCCTGGGGCATTATATCTCCTGGATAACACCAGCAATCTGAACTACAGTCCAGTGCAGGGCATTATGGGATTGTCTTCTCTGAGAAGAACACAACACGCATTTGTCTAAAGTAAGCTGAGATTTACGTCAGGAACAGGAGCGTCTGCCTGAGCGTCTGCCTGAGCGTCTGTCTGAGCGTCTGCCTGAGCGTCTGCCTGAGCGTCTGTCTGACCGTCTGTCTGAGCGTCTGTCTGAGCGTCTGTCTGAGCGTCTGTCTGAGCGTCTGTCTGAGCGTCTGTCTGAGCGTCTGCCTGAGCGTCTGTCTGAGCGTCTGTCTGACCGTCTGTCTGAGCGTCTGTCTGAGCGTCTGCCTGAGCGTCTGTCTGAGCGTCTGCCTGAGCGTCTGTCTGAGCGTCTGCCTGAGCGTCTGCCTGAGCGTCTGTCTGACCGTCTGTCTGAGCGTCTGTCTGAGCGTCTGTCTGACCGTCTGTCTGAGCGTCTGTCTGAGCGTCTGCCTGAGCGTCTGTCTGAGCGTCTGTCTGACCGTCTGTCTGACCGTCTGTCTGAGCGTCTGCCTGAGCGTCTGCCTGAGCGTCTGTCTGCACTGAATCATGGCAGTGACACTGAGGTTTGACATGGAGCTGAGGATTGTTACTTGTCTCTGACTGCTTTAACAGAGGAAATATGTAATTACGTGTGTGTGTGTGTGTGTGTGTGTGTGTGTGTGTGTGTGTGAAATCGTTTCCTCTGTAATACTGTGAGATAATATCAGCACTGGGTGTTCCTCTCACTCAGATGCTTAGACGCTCAGATGCTCGTCTCGTATCGTCTCGGTTGTACGCCGGTCGTGTGTTTGTAATGGATTTGTATGTGAGCGGGAGACAAAGACAGAGTGGTGAAGTGTGAGTGTGTATGATGTTAATTAAGTGTGTGTGAGTGTGTACAAGAGAGTGACAGAGAGAGAGAGAGAGGGTCAGGATCATGGTGTTCAGGCGCTGGATTGTTTGCGGTGGATCTCTGGGTAAGAGTCATTAAACACTTTATTACTTAATGTGATCAGTTTAATCTGATTAATCAGAATGTTATTAGTGTGATTAATTGGGTTGTTTTAAGTCTGATTAATGAACTGACCCTGAGCGAGTCTGTAGCATCCTGAAGGACTCGTCCACCGGGTCACCTGCTAGGGCTGCTGCTCTCGGGCAGACGTTACACACAGACTGAAAAACTGTGGCGCGTTCGAGTAACATTAAATATGAGCGACTGCGTGCAACATCACTATGCAATAATTATTGCGAGGGAGAATGTTTTAGCTCCTCCCCCTCTGTGTATTATTACCTCTTTTGAGTTGCTGTTTTTGTGTTTGAAGTTTTATTTGATTTTTTTCATTGTTTAAAGATTTTTTAAAAATTTTTATTTCTTTATATATTTTTTCCTATTTATTTATTTATTTAATTTGATTAGTTTTAATACATAATGCTCCGGCTTTTGTGTTTTTTGTGTCGTTGTTGTTAAGTGTTGTCTTACTTGGTCACACACAGCGTCAGGCTATTTGCGATTGCATTTGATTTCATTGTTCTGCTGCAGTGACAATAAAGCAAACGTTAACCACAGTGTAATTAATTAGTGTGTAACGATTGCAAAGTTTTGTATTCCTATTAGTGTGATTAATGTTGAACTAACAGGGATCAGGGGGTTCAGGTTCTGGGTTACCAGAAGGTCAGGGGTTCTGACCACGGCTCCACCACGTTGCCCCTGTTGGCCCCTAAACCAAGACCCTTAATCCAGTTTGCTCCAGGGGGCGCTGCAGTTTCCTCCCAGTGTTTTATTGTCCATTCATGAGATTTCTCTAAACTTGATTTAACTTTCATGTTTTTGTGTTTATCGATCATCACAGTACCATAAGACTCGGCTTTATACAGTTAGTGTCCATTTGGACTCGTCTCACCTCGTTATCGTCACAACAACAGACATGAACAAACATCATCTGGTTCAGCACAAAACAAATGACACAATTGTTAACTCAGTGGTCAGAGCCTCAGTGTCACACTAACTGCACGTTTCCACGTATCGCATCGTGCTGGTGGGAACAGCTGACTGACGCGCCATGTGTGTTTTAGCAACGTGTAAAAGCTGCTAAACGCTTAGCAAGAAACGTAACGGAAATGAAATGAACATAAAAACTTCTGATGAAAGAAAGATGAGATTAATTAGAATTCGTGATTATCCTGACATTATGACATCAGAAGGGAATTCATTTTTACAACTGAAAATTAAGTATTTAACATCAAACTCACACACACACACACACACACACACACACACACACACACTAGTGACACGTCTCATTAAGTTTCAGACCCTAATTACTGTTGATTATGTGAGATCCTGTTACTCAGGTGCTGATCTCTCTCTGTGTAAAACCACATCCTGCAACTGAACTCTCAGGGTTTCTAACAGAAAAGTGTAATGAATCTGCAGGAAAATACACACACACACACACACACACACACACACACACACACACACACACACACACACACACACACACACAGGCTCCTTACACTGCACATTTTACATTTAAATGTTTCTTTAAGAACTCTGATAGAGGATACACACACACACTTCCTGTGTTGATTAGCCATTTAGTACACACACACACACACACACACACACACACACACACACACACAGGAAGTGTAAATGTTTCATATTCAGATGAATTTTGTGTATTACTTTCAGAGTGCACTCCAGACCATGTGTCTGCGGCCCCAAAGCCCAAAACTCAGGATGGTGGCGTGAGAGTGAGTATAAAACACACACACACACACACACACACACACACACACACACACACACACACACACACACACACACACACACACACACACACAATTGATTTAAATGTCACATATTTTTTTTTCTTTAACTAGTGAAGACAGGTATCAGAGCTCCCCCAGAGTGTGTGTGTGTGTGTGTGTGTGTGTTTGTGTAAAGAAATAGAGACATGAAAAAAGCACAAGACAGGAAATGTTTTTTACTTGTGTTTTTGCTTGTTTTGCCCCCCACTCCCCCCATTCCCCCAATTTCCACCCCGAGGCCCATCTGAACGTCTAGACATGACAGAAAAAATGGGATTTGCAAAAAATGGATATATATACGTATATAATTCCTAATAAAAAATAAATAAATAAAATAACAGTTTGGTGCTGTGTCTCTCTCTTCCTCTCTGTTCTCTCTGTTTCTCTTTCTTGCTTTCAGATGAAAATAAAACGTCGTCTGCAGGGTGGAGCTCACAGGAAACTCAGCAACACACAGCTGAACGTAGTGGAACTGAACCCCTCAGCACGGTGCTGTCTGTCTCCCTGTCTGTCTCTGTCTCTCTGTCTCTCTGTCTGCCTGTCTCTCAGTCTCTCTGTCTGTCAAGTCAAGTCAAGTCAATTTTATTTATATAGCGCTTTTAACAATTGACATTGTCGCAAAGCAGCTTTACACAATAAAAAGAAGTAAGTTTTTATGCAATGTGTGTGAATCAAAATGACAAGATTGTCCCCGATGAGCAAGCCGAGGGCGACGGTGGCAAGGAAAAACTCCCTGAGATGGTAATAGGAAGAAACCTTGAGAGGAACCAGACTCAACAGGGAACCCATCCTCATCTGGGTGATAACGGATAGCAGGAATTGATCAGCATAATAATGTGTAAGACTGGAAGTTCAGTATAACAAGAGATGTTTTAAAATTAAAAGGAGTCCAGTTTGTTCCCGGAGGCTCAGGTAGACTGTAGGGGATTCCGGTCCTGAGTTATCGAACAACTGAAGTCACAGGTCCCCAGAGCATCACTCGATGATGTCTGTCTCTGTCTCTCTGTCTGCCTGTCTCTCAGTCTCTCTGTCTGTCTCTCTGTCTGTCTCTGTCTCTCTGTCTGTCTCTGTCACTCTGTCTGCCTGTCTCTCTGTCTGTCTCTCTGTCTGTTTGTCTCTCAGTCTCTCTGTCTGTGTCTGTCTGTCTGTCTGTCTGTCTCTCAGTCTCTCTGTCTGTGTCTGTCTCTCTGTCTGTGTCTGTCTCTCAGTCTCTCTGTCTGTCTCTCTGTCTGTGTCTGTGTCTGTCTCTCTGTCTGCCTGTCTCTCAGTCTCTCTGTCTGCCTGTCTGTCTGTCTCTCTGTCTGTCTCTCACTCCATCTGTGTCGGTCTCTCTGTCTGCGTCTGTCTCACACTCTCTCTGTCTGTCTGTCTCTCTGTCTGTGTCTTTCTCTCAGTCTCTCTGTCTGTCTGTCTCTCTGTCTGTGTCTGCCTGTCTGTCTCTCTGTCTGTGTCTGTCTGTCTGTCTCTCTGTCTGTGTCTGTCTCTCAGTCTCTCTGTCTGTTTGTCTCTCAGTCTCTCTGTCTGTGTCTGTCTGTCTGTGTCTGTCTCTCTGCCTGAGTCTGTCTGTTTGTCTGTATCTCTGCATTGCTCGTTTTTCATTCTTGTATGTTATTCTGTGTGTGTGTGTGTGTGTGAGGTGTGTGTGTTTGTGTGTGTGTGTGTGTGAGTGTGTGTATTTCTGTCTGTTTGTATCTCTGTCCCTCCCTCTGTATCTGCCTGTCTTTATCTCACAGTTTTGGTGAAGTTCTTTATTCCCCTGTGTGGATGAAGCTCATGTGTGTTAAATCTTCCTGTGTGTGTGTGTAGTGTGTTTGGTTCTCGAGAGTCTCTCTCGGTACCACTGAATGCAGCTGAAAGTCTAGACGTGAGCTCGGACTGTACCACTGTGATCCGGCCGGTGCACAGTTCCATCCTTGGGGAGAAGTACTGCTTTGAAGTGATAAACTCAGACAGTAACCACTGTTTTGGCTGCAGCTCTGCTGCCGAGAGGGACCGCTGGATCGAGAACCTGCGGCGCACTGCTCGGCCCAATAAGGTACCGGACTCATAAAAGGTTAAAACAAGGTGCAAATGATCATGTGTTTGTGTGTTTATTACATTAACTACCTCAGCTCTGTGCATCAAACTCCATAACAATGTCTCATCAAAGCCCTCGGTAACACACTGACTCCTTGCGCTTTACCATGCTACAATCAATATTTAGTAGTCAATATTGCTGCTACACTACACACCAGTTTAAAGACATTTCAGTCCAGTGTGCAACATAAACAAGGAAGGAAGGCTACTTGACTTCATTTGTGGTTGCTGGTTTAGGTTATTCGATTAAAGCTTGTGTGTGACGGTTCTTTTGCAGGATAACTATGAACGTACAGAGAACTCTCTCAGCCTGTGGGTGAACGAAGCTAAAGATCTCCCACCCAAAAAGCGCTACTACTGTGAGGTTCATCTCGATGGTACGCTGTTCGCTCGCACCAGCAGTCGCGCCGTGGGCAAATCATCCTCAGTCCCCGGGAATGAAGGTGGGTCGAATGCTGTGGGCGTGTCTTCTGGAGGAAGTGGAAGCTCAGGGGGTTGCCAGCTGTTCTGGGGTGAGTTGTTTGAGCTAGATAACCTCCCACCTGTCAAGCAGATCACACTGCACCTGTTCCGTGATGAAGACCCCAAGAAGAAGCGCCACTCGAAGGATGAAATCATCTCCTACCCTCTGGGCAGTGTGGCTCTGTCTCTAGCTAACATTAATGGACGCGTATTTCAGGAGAAATGGTATCCCATCATTCCCTTCAAACCTCCTGGCACAGCAGGGACAAAGGAGCAGCTCGGGGCACAGGCGAGTCTCAGAGTAAAAGCAAGATTCCAGAACCTGCAGGTGCTGCCGATTGAGAGATATAAGGAGTTTGCAGAGTATGTGACGCTGGGATACATGGACATGTGCAGCAACCTGGAGCCTCTGCTGAATGTCAAGGATAAAGAAGAGCTGGCTGGAGCACTCGTCCATGTCCTACAGAGCATTGGGAAGGCCAAGGTACGCACCAGTAGATACAGGTTCTCATCGTTACCCATCGGCCCTAAACACATTTACAAAAAAGGTTTGCACATGTGGGTTTTTTTTTCACGCTACCACACTACCTGTTGTGTGCTGAAGCTAGGTGTGAAAACATATAACCAGCATTTCTACTAGGGAGAAATTTATATAAAAAGATATGCTTATTTATGCGGCAAAAATAAAGGGTTCATTTATAATCAGAACAGATTAAAGCCAAAGTGAGTCAGAGATGTGGAACAAGCAAAGGTGATGAACTCGGGAACCCGCAGAGACTGTTTACACAATAAATGTGAAATTTGAGAGAACTAATTATTTAATTCAGTTAAATTTTAGTTCTGTGAACTTTTTTTTTTTTTACTGACAGAGCGAAATTAATCCTGGCAGTAGAGAAGGAGAAACTTGCTCAGATGTAATAAGAAAGGAACTTTGAGAGGAACCATGTTTCCTTCTTTTGTTCAGGACAACAGCATCCTTCATTCACATTTAGAAACTGTAAGACAATGAGGACTGAATTTAAACACCACTAGGTCCAAGACCAATTCTGTTCAACTCCATCCATTTTATTTGCAGATAAACAATGGACATTGTCACAAATCAGCTTTACAAAAATATAAATTATATAAGTATAATTATTGTTGGCTGTTTGAGACCTGAGGTTTAGCCACAAAGAGACTGAAATGTTTTCCATTCCTGTTTCATTCTTCTCTTTCTCAGGAGTTCCTGATAGAGCTTGGTTGTGCTGAAGTCCAGCGCTTGGGCGAGAATGAGGCTCTGATCTTCAGAGAAAACACTTTGGCCACAAAAGCCATAGATGAGTACATGAAGCTGGTGGGGCAGAAATACCTCATCGATACTCTAGGTACAGAGAGCTTCAGATCCGTTCTATTAATCTGTCTGTTTATTTCCCCCACACGGTTGTATGAACACACCCATGCCATCTCTCTCCCCGTGACTGTAAACTCATCCATGTTTGTTTCTCACGTGATGTTGAACAGGAGATTTCATTGCTCGACTCTATGCATCGTCAGAAAGCTGTGAAGTCAATCCACAGAAATGTTCTGCCTCAGAGATGCTCGTCAACCAGCGCCACCTAAAGGAAACATGTGGAGAGGTGGTGGGGCAGATCACGGAGATGCACAGGTCTGAAGGAGGAGCACTACACCTTCTCAGTTGTTCTGCTCTACAGAAGAAGTGTAGTGATTTCGATGTGTAGTCTGTTCCATGTTAAACTGAAGGCTTTAAGCTTCCATGATGTGTTAGCTACATTAGCTAAGCATTACAGCTATAGTGTGAAGCTAAGAAACAAACTTCAGTCAGCACACCTGTAGTTGTTTAGTACAGTCCCACTGTAATGTACTTCTGTGAGTGTGTGCTGTGATTTGGTTTGCTTATGTGGGTGTCTGGTTGTGATCTGTCTACCGCAGCTCCTTTCCAGTGGAACTGAATGAAATTTTCTCTAGCTGGGTGTCTGACTGTGAGGACCATGGACGAGCGTCCATTGGACACCGCCTCATATCAGCGTCTTTGTTCCTCCGGTTCCTCTGTCCAGCCATCCTCAGCCCCTCTCTGTTTGGACTGACCCAACCATACCCAGAACCCAACACACTCCGTACACTGACTCTCACGGCTAAAGTGCTGCAGAACCTCGCCAACTTCACGCCGTGAGTTACAGAATGTGTAGAACACTCACAACGTCACACCACTGTGGAATCAACATGAAAAAAATTGTTTTCTTTGATACAATTCTGGAGTTTGTAAATAAGATTTTAAGGCATTAAAAATTTATTGTAGAATTTAGGGGTTTATGTTATAGTCAGTTTTACTTAAAAACACTAACAATCATAATTAGGCCAAATTGTAACAGACAAATCA
Source organism: Clarias fuscus (assembly GCA_030347435.1). NCBI lineage: Eukaryota > Metazoa > Chordata > Actinopteri > Siluriformes > Clariidae > Clarias > Clarias fuscus. The sequence goes on from CM059206.1 coordinate 42,487,521, forward strand.
CATCAAAAACCTCAAAAATGATCTAAATGCTACATGACCATACAAACAGAAACATACACACATAGAGCCTAAATTTTACTGAAGTAAAAGTTAAGTTAAGAGGATGAAACTCTTGGAGCTTACTGTTCTGCACTCCCCTCCATGTACGCTGCAGGTTTGGGGAGAAAGAAGAGTACATGCTGTTCATGAACGAGTTCCTGGAGGAACATTGGAACGATATGAGAACTTTTCTGCAGAAAGTATCAAACCCTGACAGTGAACTGGAGATGGCTCGGTTTGATGGCTATGTAGATCTTCCTTTACGCCTCGCTGTGCTTCACAGCCTGCTGGTCGACATCATCTCCCCAATGAAACTGGTAATAAATTCATCATAAATACCCCAAGATCTGGCCCTGAGGCACACCACCTGAAGGCTACAGATTCAGATTCATTCATGAAAACACAGAATTAATGTAAACATTTACATTTTAATGCACATTTTGTTAAATATTTTCTTTTCCCCGTAATTAGTGGAGTCCTTAACAATATTTAAATACAATGTTCTTAGAATTAGTTTTCATTTCATCTATGAAAATTATGAGGGGAAAAAAAAATATTGGTTGACAACATTTATTTCCATTGACTACGACGCGATGATGATGAGACCTCATGGATATCGAGTGACCAGTGACTAAATCAGCATGCAATATTGTTGACGTAAAAAGACAAAACTAAAATGTGATTAAAAAAAATTAAAACGAATAAAACATCTGTCTTTGTTTTCGTCAACATTTAATTTTCGTCACAATCTGCTGCGTTATGGTGTTCATTCATTACGGCACGAGCCTAGATTGGCTGTTAATTAATAATAATTTAATTCTAAAATGTTACGTTTTCATCGATTAAAAACTAGACTAAACAAAAATCGGATAAGATTCACTAAATATGATAAAAACTAACAGGGACGTTAATCTTTGGACAAAGACTAAGAATAAAACAGAAAATAGCTGACAAAATGAACACTTCTTAGAATCTCTTGTTATTTGGTTATGCAGTGATGTGAAACACTAAACAGCTTTCTCTTTCTCTCAGGAAACTATAAACAATCTGCAGCCACTACCGAGCATCTTAAACCAGATCACTGAGCACCTCGGGCCAGACATTCCTCGGATCAACTGCAGCAGGTATCAGGGGAACATCTTGGAACATCTGCATTACTCAGCTCTCACCACGAGTTACATGAAATGCTCATTATTATTGAATGTGTATGACTTGGGAATCAAAATCTGAGTGCGGAATGTTTGGAAGTAGGGAAGTTTCAGCAGAGGAACTTGCACCAGTGATAAATGTTCAGGAGTGCGACTGTTGAGGTTTGGGAATTCTAAGCAATAATGTTTGTTTTGTTCAGTTACAGTTCCAAGCCAACCTACGTTCCTCCTCGAGACCTGAGCAAGTACAGCCCACTGAACAAGTCCCTTCAGCAGCTGCCCTTAGACCCACGCCCGGCACATGTCAAGGACAAACACCGGAAGCAGGTGACGAGGACACAGAGTGTCCCTGCCTCTGAGAGACACCATCGCCATCCTCCAAAGAGAACGACCAGCACCACCAACCTGACCGAAACACCCGATGTCCATCACGAGAACGATGCAGAACCACCTCTGGCCATCTCATCGCCACAACATGTGAGGGTTTTATGACATGGTCTAGATGGTTCAGATGGTCTAGTGGTAAATCACTTGTCAATCACTTGTTGTGTCACTCTGTGTTTATGAACCTTCACACTCACCCTGGAACCTTCACAACTCACACTTGATGGCTAAGACAATGATCTCCATCAGAACCTGACCCCGCAACCTTACCCGCCCCTTCTTTACAGCTAATCTAGAATCTTAAATGAGAAAAGGAGTGTGTGTAAGTGATGTAGTAATGATGTATTAACTCTTAATTTGTGTGTGCGTGTGCATGTAGACCAACAGCGCCAAACCTCCACCTGCTCCTGTTCCTTGGATTAAAGAGCAGCATCAGACCAAACATGTTCAGGAGGAGACAAGCCTGATGGAAGAGGTGTGTTTTCAAGCTGAACAGCATCAATATCATGGTCTCCATGACAGTGATTTCAAACACCTGCTCCCTCATAAAAACACACCCACTCTGATCAATCACTGCCTTCTTGTGACACAGCCAGGGCTTTGACAGATGTGCCTGTTGTCTGTGCGTGTGTGTGTGTGTGTGTGTGATTTGTGTATGTTTCCCAGCACACTCAGGAGCTGCGTGAGTTGCGTACAGGGTTGGAGCAGGTGACGGAGCGTGAGCTGGAGATGGCGAAGCGTCTGGAGGATTTCATCATTGTAAGTCAGGAGCAGCAGGTGCAGTTGCAGGCCGAGCTGCAGGAAATGCGCAGTGTGTTAGCTCTAAAAGAGGAGCAGCTCGCCAGCGCCACGTTCAGGTAGCATGCACACACGCACACACGCACACACGCACACACGCACATACACACATACACAATTAAATTAAATTCTATTCAATTTTATTTGTATAGCGCTTTTAATAATTGTCATCGTCACAAAGCAGCTTTACACAATCAAAAGAATTATTTAAGTTTGTATGAGATGTGAATGTGTGTGAATCAGAATGATCAGATCGTCCCTGATGAACGAGTCGAGGGCGACGGTGCTGAGGGAAAAACTCCCTGAGATGGTAATAGGAAGAAACCTTGAGAGGAACCAGACTCAACAGGGAACCCATCCTCATCTGGGTGATAACGGAGAGCAGGGATTGATCTGCACTCATACTGTGTGTTAGGAGGCTGGAAGTTCAGTATAACAGTTGTTAATAGATGTTAAATTATGTTAATATGGAGTCCAGGTAGTTATTGGAGGCTCAGGTAGACTTGTAGGAAATTCCAGTCCTGAACTATCGAGCGACTGTAGCCAAGTGCTCAGAGAAACAGCTGTCAACATCAGTCGAGACCAGAACCGTCTTCATAGTAGAGTGAAACCATCCCCAGACATTGGACGCATCCCAAAGAGGCACACGGGGCTCCATGTGACGAGATCTCCAACCAGAAGCGGGGCACCAGGATGAGTCAGGCAGGTCCAGAGGGCAGAGGGAGTCTGGATCACTGGCAGCTCAGGAGAGACATGTGTAGTGAGACAGAGAGAGAGAGGGGGGCGGGGGGGGAGAACAGGAGAGGGGAGAGAAAAAGAGAAGAGATGGCAGTTAGGTCTGGTCACAGTCACATAATGTATAAGGTGAATGTATATTTAGTGCAGAGTGCAAGCAGGGACTCCGGCAGGACTAAATATGACATCATCACTAAAAGGGAGGAGCCAGAAGGAAACACAGACATGAGGGGGAACTGAGATGTAAAGCAACCAATCACCTCACCGTCAACAAACCTGAGTGAACAATGAGAGTGGGGAGGACAGCATCTAAACATACCAGTTCACCAGAATACTCTACGTCCATGAGTCCCCCAGATCTGCTCCTTTACCTAAGGTTAATCTATTTACAAACATGCTGCGCTAAATAAATAGGTTTTTAGCCTAGACTTAAACACTGAGACTGTGTCTGAGTCCCGAACATTAATAGGAAGACTATTCCATAACTGTGGGGCTTTGTAAGAAAAAGTTTCACTGTTGCATTTGATGGAACAGAAAGGCCATCTAAAGTTACAGTGTGATCTAAAATCTTGCTTCTAGCTACTTGTGGTCCTATGACTAGAACTTCTGTCTTATCAGGATTAAGCAGAAGGAAGTTAATTAACATCCAATCTCTAATGTCCTGCACACATTGATCAACTTTAGCAAACTGGTTTTTCTCATCTGGTTTTGCTGAGACGTATAATTGTGTGTCATCAGCATAACAATGAAAATTAATGTCATGCTTACAGATTCTGTTGCCCAAACGAAGCATGTAAAGGGAAAAAATCTAGGGTTAACCCTAACCCTCTTTCTAATCTGTGAAGGAGAATACTATGATCAATGGTGTCAAAAGCTGCACTGAGGTCCAGTAACACAAGTATAGTGACGCAACCGTGATCAGAGGCCCATAGGAGGTCGTTTACTACTTTAACAAGTGCTGTCTCTGTGCTGTGATGAGGCCTAAATCCTGACTGATACAGTTCATTTATGCTATTTCTGTGTAGATGTGAACATAGCTGCTGTGATACTACCTTTTCCAAAATCTTGGAGATAAAGGGAAGGTTTGATATCGGCCTGTAATTAGAAAGCTCACTGGTTTCTTGATTAGCAGTTTAATAACGGTTAATTTAAAAGATTTGGTAACATACCCACTACTGAGTGAACAGTTAATTATTTTCAACAGGGGTTCTATTATTGCTGGTACTATCTGTTTGAGAAAATGTGTTGGTATGGGATCTAATATACAGGTTGATGAATTTGCAGAAGAGATGAGTGAAATTAATTCATTCTCTTCAAGGGGAGGAAAGTATTCTAGGTTCCGATCTGACATGGTTATTACAACTACTTATCTATGGTATGGTACGTATCATGGTTAGTTTAACATCTGCATCAATTACATTGTCCGGTTTCAAAACCTCAATTTTATGCCCAATGTTTACAATTTTATGATGTTGTGGAGATTTCTGCAGTGGTTTTGTTTCTGGTTAATTTAGCTACGGTATTAAATAAAAATCTAGGGTTGTTTTTGTTATTTTCCATAAGAGTGGAGAGATACGTTGATGTTATTGAGCCACGTGCTCCTGCCACTGGCGTAACTATACTGTACATTGTGTAGACTCGGTGTGATTGAGGAGGAGCGTGAGGAAGATGAGAGGAAGCTGAGCGTCGCCTTGGCAGCAGCTGAGAGGATGAACGTGTTGGTAAGATGGTGGAGATTTTATTATTGTTGTTGTGGTTATATAACTATTTTACTGTACTGTTCTCCATGTGGTTTCGCATGCATGCTGTCTGTGTGTGCATTTTCAGGAGGAGCAGTTTGCAGGTCTGTTAAACGAGATGCAGCAGTTAAATACAGCAAACAGTGATGGGCCGAGAACTTCGTACAGCAACGCTTAACACACACCTAGACAGTAAGTGTGTGAGATGCTAAAAGTGAGTCAAAGTGAGTGTGTGAGATGGTGAGACAGTGAGAGTAAGACAGTGAGAGTGTGAGTGAGAGGGTGAGACAGTGAGAGTGAGACAGTGAGTGTCTCTGGCGTAAGAGAGTGAGACATTGAGTGTGAGACAGTGTGTGTGTGAGTGAGACTGAGACAGTAAGTGTGTGAATGTGAGACAATGAGAGTGAGACAGTGAGTGTGTGAATGTGAGGCAGTGAGAGTGAGACAGTGAGAGTGTGTGAGTGTGAGACAGTGAGTGTGAGGCAGTGAGTGTGTGTATGTGAGGCAGTGAGAGTGAGACAGTGAGAGTGTGTGAGTGTGAGACAGTGAGTGTATGAGTGAGAGTGAGATAGTGAGTGTGTGAATGTGAGACAGTGAGACAGTGAGAGTGTGTGAGTGTGAGACAGTGAGTGTGAGACAGTGAGTGTGTGAATGTGAGGCAGTGAGAGTGAGACAGTGAGTGTGTGAATGTGAGGCAGTGAGAGTGTGTGAGAGTGAGACAGTGAGAGTGAGACAGTGAGTGTGTGAATGTGAGACAGTGAGAGTGTGTCAGTGTGAGACAGTGAGAGTGAGACAGTGAGAGTGAGACAGTGAGTGTGTGAATGTGAGACAGTGAGAGTGAGACAGTGAGAGTGTGTAAGTGTGAGACAGTGAGTGTGTGAGTGAGAGTGAGACAGTGAGAGTGTGAGTGTGAGACAGTGAGTGTGAGACAGTGAGTGTGTGAATGTGAAGCAATGAGAGTGAGACAGTGAGAGTGTGTAAGTGTGAGACAGTGAGTGTGTGAGTGAGAGTGAGACAGTGAGAGTGAGAGTGAGACAGTGAGAGTGTGAGTGTGAGACAGTGAGTGTGAGACAGTGAGTGTGTGAATGTGAAGCAATGAGAGTGAGACAGTGAGAGTGTGTGAGTGTGAGACAGTGAGTGTGAGACAGTGAGTGTGTGTTACGTTATATACTCTCCTGTACTCTAACCTGTGAGGTTCTGTATGCTCTGTATGTCACACTCTCCTTTCTCATGTTTTCACAGGTAGTGTTGCAGCTCCACGTTTCCAAATAGTGGAGGTCAGAGCTTCACCCTGATCGTCTGGACGCAGCTCTGCCTCCACCTTCTGCTCTACTCTCACACCTCCAGTCCTGTCGTTTCTTAAAAACTACTGTAGTTTAATTTTAAATGTGATAAAGTGACAATAAAAATCTACAGTAACTCTTTGTGTGTGTGTGTGTGTGTGTGTGTGTGTGTGTGTGTGTGTGTGTGTGTGTGTGTGTATTTCTGTCTGTTTGTATCTCTGTCCCTCCCTCTGTATCTGTCTGTCTTTATCTCACAATTATTTTGGTGAAGTTTTTTATTCTCCTGTGTGGATAAAGCTCATGTGTATTAAATCCTCCTGTGTGTGTGTAGTGTGTTTGGTGCCTGAAAGCATTTTACACACTTTATTATTATTATTATTATTATTAGTTTTAACCACAGGAGTATTACAACATAAAACTATAAGAGAAGCTATTTTTTAGGCTGTGCAGCATTTTATCACTCAGTGTCAGCATTTTAATTACTTTCATGCTTTAGTATTGTCCTGTTTTCACCCCTTTCTGCTGCACATGACTAATGGTGAACTATTGCCCTTTATGCATGCAGAAATAACATGTATCTCTCATCCAGTCATTGACAATATTTTTTTACAAAACAACTGTTATAATGTCTGCAGAATGCAGACGTATGGAGAAAATATGGAGAATATGGAGAGGTGACAGCTGTTAGTGTTTTTCATCACATTCCAGAGAGAGAGATTATGAACACTGTAAATTGTGAATGAGTCCAGAGGATGAGAACACACCCCTAAAACCTTATGAATGTCTAAAACTGTGTAGCAAAGCGCTTCAAACTGGAGCGTTTCTTTTAAAAATAAAAAACGTACAGGATCAGTCACCTTTGGAGACAGCATATGTCCAAATGTCTTTTATGAGCTCCCTAACCCTAACTAACCCTATAACATCTCTCCTCCACACGTCTCTGCCATGTTCTCTCTACTCCTAGCCAGTTAGGACACCTCCGGAGCACTGCTACATTTCAGTGGAGATAGAAGTGATTTCTTATTTATAAAATCTGCTTTATATAAGAATGTTGATTAATTGTTCTTACCCCTACTGTCACGAGCAACCGAGGGATGAACACAGTAGCTTTAGCAGTTAGCCCGTGTTGCATGGACGGTAAACCCAAACGCGGAAGCAGCGCGAGCAGCCAGGATAACCACGCGTTTACTCTTAGAACTCTCTTACACAAAGAGCAAGGATCTACACAAATAAACCCGCGTTCTGGCAACACACTCAATCAAGGAAGCGATCTGAATAGGTGAGTACTCACGAAATAGTTGGTGAAGCAATAGCGAAGGCATGAATGAACTCAATGACTGAGCGATGTGAAGCGCCATCTTGTTTCCTTTTATGCTTTCTGAAAGCGCGACCGTCTTACTTCCGGGTCCTCGTGCCAGTCGCGGAGCGAGTGTGCATGACAGTACCCCCCTGTCCAGGACCGACTCTCGACGGTCCTGGGGTGGCGGATACCCGACGACGGTAGTCCCGTATGAGCTCGGGGTCCAGGACGAACCGGGCCGGAATCCAAGACCGTTCCTCGGGGCCGTAGCCCTCCCAGTCAACAAGGTACTGAGTACTAAACTACGTGCTCTAATATCAGCTCGGCTGTCCTTTTAGCTGATGGGAGTCCGGTGAGGGCCACCAGGTGCACAGCTTTGGAGAACCGATCCACTATGGTCATGATGACGTCTTTCCCTTCAGATGCCGGCAGGCCCGTGATGAAGTCAAGGGCAATGTGCGTCCAGGGTCGACAGGGGACTGGGAGTGGTTGGAGTTCCCCTGGTGTTGGTTGATTGGAGGTATTGGCCCTGGCGCACACTGGGCACGCCCGAACGAACTCCTCGACGTCCTTGTCCATTGAGGGCCACCAGAAAGCGCGCTGGATGTATTTGAGGGTGCGTTGTGTGCCTGGGTGCCCCGACAGCGGCGAGGAGTGACCCCATTTGATGACGTCGGCCTTGATGTTCCTGGGTATGAAGAGTCATCCAGGCGGGGCCCCTGCCGGTTCGGTCTCCGTGGCCTGTGCCTGGTGAACCCTCGTCTCCAGTTCCCAACGGAGCGGGGCGATGACTCTGGAAGGTGGCAGGACAGACGCGGGGTCCGCCCGGGGGACGTCCCCCTCATGTTGTTGGGAGAGGGCGTCGGCTTTGATGTTCTTTGACCCCGGGTGATAGGATAGGTGGAAATCAAAAGACTCAAAAAATAGAGCCCACCGCGCCTGCCTGGGGTTGAGTTGTTTTAGGTTCTTGATGGTAATGAGGTTTTGGTGGTCGGTCCAGACGATAAATGGTTCTCTGGCGCCCTGGAGCCAGTGTCGCCATTCTTCCAAAGCCCACTTTATGGCCAGCAGCTCGCGGTCCCCTACCCCATATCGCTGCTGAGTGGGGTCAAATTTCTTGGAGAAGAAACTACAAGGGTGTAGTTTCTGGTCTGGACCCCGCTGGGAGAGAACAGCCCCAGCGCCCACCTCTGAGGCGTCCACCTCCACAACGAATTGTTGGTCAGCATCTGGATGGAGGAGAATTGGAGCGGTGGTGAATAGATGGCAGAGTTTGGAGAATGCGCTGATGGCAGTGGAGTCGAGTTGGAAGGGATGAGGTGAGGGGCGAGTTAGGGCGGTTAGGGGTGCTGCGACTGTACTGTAGCCCCGGATAAAGCGACGATAGAAGTTCGCAAACCCAAGAAACCGTTGAAGCTGTTTGAGAGTCTGGGTAGGGGCCAATGACGTACAACCTCAAGCTTCTGTGGGTCCATGGCCACACCCTGGGACGAAATGACAAAGCCCAGGAACGTGGTTGAGCGCTTGTGAAAAGCGCACTTCTCCAACTTACAGTACAGTCGGTGAGCGAGCAATCTCTTAAGGACGGCCCTGACGTGTCGAATGTGTTCTTCGGCGGTGCGTGAGTAGATGAGTATATCGTCTAGGTAGACAAATACCCATTTTCCCAACATGTCCCGGAGAACATCGTTCATGAACGGCTGGAAAGCTGCGGGGGCGTTACAGAGTCCAAAGGGGATAATAAGGCTTTCGTAATGTCCATTAGGGGTGATGAAGGCTGTCTTCCACTCATCGCCCTCTCTGATACGCACCAAGTTGTAGGTGCTCCGGAGGTCCAACTTTGTAAAAATGGTGGCATCAGAGAGGGCGTCCAGGGCTGAGTTGGTAAGAGGCAGCGGGTGTCGTTTTTTTATTGTGATGTTATTCAGCCCCCGATAGTCAACACAAGGACGTAATTCGCCTGAACTCTTCTTTACGAAGAAAAATCCTGCGGTGGCGGGCGAGGAAGAGGGTTGGATGGTACCCTGACGGAGAGCGGAGGACACATACTCCTCCATCGCCCGCGTCTCGGTGGAAGAGAGAGAGTATAGACGGCCGCGGGGTGGAGTGGAACCTGGCTGGATCTCAATAGCCAGGTCGTAGTGGCGAGGAAGATGGTCGGCACGTCTCTTACAAAAGACCTCAGCCAGGTCTCGATACGCAGGAGGGATGGCGTTGGTGTCAACATCGGGGGCCTCGGACTCCCTAGAGCACGTCCCAGCCGGCGTTTGTAGGCAGAGTTCGAGGCAGGTCGGACCCCATTGCAGGATCCGGTTTTGAGACCAGGAGATGAGAGGGTCATGCTGCAATAACCAGGGGTATCCTAAGATGATGGGTGGCGAGGAAATGGAGGTAAGTGAAAACGGATTTCTCCTTGGTGTTGGTCAATGGTGAGGATGATGGGCCGAGTCTGGGTGGTGATAGGGCTGGACGAAAGGGGCCGACCGTCGACGGATGTCACTCGAACTGGCTGGGATAACGCCTCAGTCTCCACCCCCAATCTCTTGGCATAGGAGGAGTCAATAAAGTTTCCAGCAGCCCCGGAGTCGATGAACGCGGAACTTTTGACTCGTCTGTGGCCAAATAGGTGTACCTGAACCATGAGACGCGAGATGCTGGGTGTGGTGGCGGCGAGATGGAGGTGACCCGGTGAGCTGCCCCCCCTGACTCACCGGGCCTGATCGTTTCCCGGGCGTGGAGGGCATATAGCTCTATGGTGTGCCGCTGACCCACAATAGTCCCTCCCTGAAACGTCGTTCTCGCTCTGCAGGGTTCAAGGAGGCGCGTCCTGGTTACATGGGTTCCCCGGCTCCCGTGTGCTCTCCGGATAGCAATGAGACGAGAAGTGCAACGCGCAGTTGGTCTGTGGAGTACCTGGTGGAATTGAACTCAAACACAAGATCTAATGCTGTTAAAAACACACTGCACTTCCCATCTGTGCCATCCCACTTATCTGGTAAAGCAATGAAAATGTCAGAGGGGGGAGGAGGGGGCGGCGCTGCCACCGCTGCGGGGGGCGTGGCAACAGCCAACTGAACAGCCGCCTCGCGGAGGGTCACGTTCTCCTGCCGCAGCTCCGCCACCTCGCGGCGCAAAACCGTGACGTCTTGGAGCTCCTTTCGAAGAGACACGACTTCACCACGGAGCTTATTGATCAGTTCGGCATGCTGGTCAACCACAGCGCAGAGGCGAGCAAACTCCGCTGGGTTTACTGCTTTGGGCTCAGTCATTCTGTCACGAGCAACCGAGGGATGAACACAGTAGCCTTAGCAGTTAGCCCGTGTTGCGTGGACGGTAAACCCAAACGCGGAAGCAGCGCGAGCAGGCAGGATAACCACGCGTTTACTCTTAGAACTCTCTTACACAAAGAGCAAGGATCTACACAAAAAAACCCGCGTTCTGGCAACACACACTCAATCAAGGAAGCAACCTGAATAGGTGAGTACTCACGAAATAGTTGGTGAAGTGATAGCGAAGGCATGAATGAACTCAATGACTGAGCGATGTGAAGCGCCATCTTGTTTCCTTTTATGCTTTCTGAAAGCGCGACCGTCTTACTTCCGGGTCCTTGTGCCGGTCGCGGAGCGAGTGTGCATGACACCTACTCCTAAAAGTAGAACCAAAATTGGGTCACTCTGAGAAGTTTTGAGAGTACAGTATACATGCTGTATACTGAATTCAGGATCGATTTCTACTCTGAGATGCTTAGTCAATACGGGCCCAGTCTCACTCCTAGTTACTAGTTCTACATTCCGCCTATTAAAAAGTTTTGATTCCTTGTTTCAATAAAAAAAAAACCTGTCATATTTTTCTTGGAGGGAATAAGTTTATTCTGTTATGTGTATTAACAGAAAAACACTGATATGCTACAGTATTTCCACCTGGCAAATAGTGAAACATCTGTAAGACATCTGGTTAATATCACCATCTGGTTCTACCACCAGTGACCTAAACAGCTTCTTTGTATAATTCAGTGTATTTGAGTTTGACTGAAGTCAGACATGTCTAAAGGGCAGCGGGGCTCCGGAGTGACATGCGTAGTGAGACAGAGTGAGAGACAGGAGATCTTAACACACTTTATTAATGGAAACAGTGTTAGATATTTACGTATTTTCACTTTTGTCAAGTGTTATTCACACACACACACACACACACACACACACACACACACACACACACACACACACACACAATGTATTATCATGTTGACAAAGTACATTAGCAACAATTCTTTTTTCTCAGTTTTTGTTTTGGTCCATTGGTTTACAGGCTTGTTCAGAGTTTATGTTTTTTTCAGCTTCTGTTCAGTTTGACTTCTTCTTCAGTGTCAGTGGGTTTTAGATTTTTCTTTCCCCTGCTTTTGAAGAAATGTTTTTACTAAACATTTCTTTTTTACATCAGGTCTCTGTAGTTGGTTTAGTTGTTCTAGAACGTTGTTTGCTTGCTCCTGAATGTCTATGGTTGTGTGTGTGTGTGTGGGTGTGTGTGCTGTGCTGCACCCTGCTCATTTAGTCTCCTGTGTTGCACCGCTCAGCGACTGACTGCGGGTTTTGCGTTTGCTGATGGGTTCTGTGGTGGACGGGTCCTCTCTTTTCCTCTTGGCTTTGGCTGTAGAGCTCTTTTTAGGTGCCAGTGGGGGTGTGCTAGTCAGGGGCGGGGTCAGCGTTAGGGGTGGGGTCACTGTCAGCGCTGGTTACTGTTCTGACATCGGGATCTACACTCGCACTGTTTGCATCAGTGGTGGTGTTCATATCAACGTGGGGTGTGGTGTGTGTCCCCGTGGTGTCCGTGCGTTCAGGACTGACCTATATCGGCTGTGACTCGCTAGTCTGGGGATCGCTGAGACCCGAGCAAACTCGGGCACCTCGGTGTTCTCCGGCTGGCTGTCCCCGCGCTGCCGCAGCTGTTTCCTGGCCGAGTCGTCCCCTGAGCTCCCCGGCTGGACAGCTCCGTGTGGACAGCTCAGCATTTTGTGTCCAACGTCCCCGCACTTAAAACACTTCAGCCACTCCATGGTGGCAAAAACAGTGTAACAGTTCTCCCCCCTCTTAAATGTAAACAGTTTACATTTAGTGTTCCTTCCTTGTGTAAAATCATAAAAATCTGGCAGCGGAAGGAGAGGACTCACTCAAGAGGGAGGGCTCACATAGGGCAGACGAACTTCCCAAAGAGGGCCAATTCCTTCATGATTTCCTCGTCCTTTATGAACGGGGACACGTTGGGTATTATCACTCGTATCGCAGGGGCAGACAGAGGAGTGATTTGGACCGCAGTTCCTCTCATACTTATACCAGTTTTTCTGTGCGCACTCACAAGGTTTGTCTTGGTCAGGAACACCACCACTGCTATTCATCCAGGAGGCCGAGTAGATGTTCTCGCACCCGACACCACTAACAGCACCTCCTCCACCTGTACACTGTTTATCAGAACAAACCTGAAGCCACTTTCCCCGCCCACTTTCTCTCTCACTATAAACCTTTAACTTTTTTGTAATTGATATTAACAAAATAAAAAAAGTAGTGGAAAAGATCAGTCTTTCAGAATTGGCAGCCTTCCATGTGCACTCTCCTCACACCCAGCATAGAGAGAGTGAGAGAGAGAGAGAGTGATGGCAGTTAGGTCTGGTCACAGTCACATAATGTATAAAGTTAACGTGTATTTAGTGTAGAGTGCAAGCAGGAACTCCGGCAGGACTAACTATGACATCATAATTAAAAGGGAGAGCCAGAAGGAAACACAGACATGAGGGGGAACTGAGATGTAAAGCAACCAATCACCTCACCGTCAACAAACCTGAGTGATCAGCATCTTAAAATATATAAACAGTGCCCTCCATAAGTATTGGCACCCCTGGTTAAGATGTGTTAAAGGCCTTGTAATAAATTAAATTTTTATTGCAGAAGCATATTGTCACACTGAAAATTGGATTTTAAGGGGAAATAAAAATCCCTGAATAACAAATAATTATTTTCCATAAAATAACCTGGTCCACAATTATTGGCACCCCTAACAATTCCTAGAAAATAAATGTAATTGAAGTATTTCTGTCATTTCTACAGTTTACAAAGTTGATCAGAGTATCTAGGAACATTTAATTAGGAATTTATCACTTTCTGCCCCCCTGGGGTATAAATATGACGTGACACAGAGGCCATTTCTCTTATCCACTCTTCAACATGCGAAAGACAATGGAACACACCATTCAAGTAAGGCAGATGTGTGTCGACCTTCACAAGTCAGGCAGTGGGTACAAGAAAATAGTCACCCGCCTGCACTTGCCCATATCTACTGTGAGAGGAATCATTAAGAAGTTTAAAAAAAACTGGAACAGTAGTAAACAAGCCTGGACGAGGACGCAAGTTTATTTTGCCTCCGTGCACAGTGAGGAGGATGGTAAGAGAAATAAAACATTCTCCAAAGCTCACTGTTAAAGAACTGCAACAAATGAGAGCATCTCGGGGTCACAAAGTCTCCAAAACAACCATCAGACGTGATCTACATGCCAACAAGCTCTTTGGGAGGCATGCAAGGAAAAAAACTTTTCTCAGTCACAATCATAAACGCAAACGTTTGGAGTTTGCTAAGCGGTACTGGGGCTTCAACTGGGACCGTGTTCTTTGGTCAGATGAGACCAAGATAGAGCTTTTTGGCAACAAACACTCTAAGTGGAACATAAAAGATGAGTATGCAGAAAAGCATCTCATATCCACTGTGAAGTCTGGGGGAGGATCGGTGATGCCGTGGGTGAGGCCACCAGCAAAATCTGGTGGCCTCTGTCTGAAAGCTGAAGATGGCTCGTTACTGGGTCTTTCAGCAAGACAATGACCCAAAACATGTGGCCAAATCTACACAGAAATGGTTCACCACACACAGAATCAAGCTCCTCCCATGGCCATCTCAGTTCCCAGACCTCAACCCCATTGAAAACCTGTGGAGTGAGCTGAAGAGGAGAGTGCAGAGGAGAGGAGTCAGGTCACTGGATGATTTAGAGACATTGTGTAAAGAGGAATGGTTGAAGATCCCTCTTTCTGTGTTCTCTAATCTTGTGAAACATTATAGGAGAAGATTAGGTGCTGTTTCGTTGGCAAAAGGGGGTTGTACAAAGTATTAAACATCAGGGGTGCTAATAATTGTGGCACCCATGATTTGATGTAAAAGAATTATTTCTTGATGTGGGATTTTTTCCCCACTGAATAAATGCACTTGAATTAAAGGTTGGAATCTTGTCTTTTTTTCGACTGTGGTGTTATTTAGAACAAAACTGAATTTTTTAGAAGCTAAAGAACACATTTAACCAGAGGTGCCAATAATTATGGAGGGCACTGTATTATTATTATTTTTTAATTAAAGTATTTTTTATTGGAATTATAAACAAGTTACATATACATACATGGGACACTATTATTTTTTTCCCTACCCATTCCTCTCCCCCATCGCACAAACAAAAAATAACAGCTATTCAGCAGAAAAAGAGATAAGAGAAAAAATATGAATAAATAAATTACACATCAAACAAAAGAATAGGAAAGAAATCGAGAAAAGGTGTCACGGACAACCGGAGGATAAGCACAGAAGCCTTAGCAGTTAGCCCGTGTAGCGTGAATGGTAAACCCAAACGCTGAAGTAGCGCGAGTAGGCAGGATAAGCCCGCATTTAGTTTAAGAACTCTCTTACACGAAGAGCTAGGATCTACACAAATAAATCCGCGTTCTAGCAACACACACTCAATCAAAGAAGCAACCCGAATTGGTGAGTACTCACGGAATAGTCGGCGAAGTGTCGGATAAGGCATGGGCGAACTCAATGACTGAGCGATGTGAAGCGCCATTTTGTTTCCTTTTATGCTTCTTGAAACGCGACCGTATTACTTCCGGGTCCTAGTTCCGGTGGCGGTGCGAGTGCGCATGACAAAAGGAAGTATTAGAAAAAGTTAGAAAGTTAATATAGAATAAAATCTTTTATTTCAGATCCAATTTATCTGCACTACATTGTCATAATGGCTCATAAACGGTTGCCAGACATCAACAAATTTTTGAGTCTGTCCCTTCATGGAATAGCGAATCTTTTCTAGATGAATAAAATACAAGACCTCTTTAATCTAGTTAGCGCCCCCTAGTGACAACGGCTTCTTCCACTTAAACAGGATCCTAGCGAGAAGGGAGCTAACGGCGATCATATTGGCCTGGGCATCATTCAGACGAGCACCACTTTAGTCAACACCAAAATGTGTAATAAAAGGGGATGGTTCTAATGGTATTTGGCATATTTTTGACAAAGTATCAAAAATAAAACTCCAAAATTTTGATAGCAAGATGGCGCCGGTGAGGTTGGCTGCCGTCGCAACTGCTCCGACCTCTTGTACTTTGTTGTTTGTCTTTTAACCTAACTTTCAGTACCTTAAAACACCAAAGATTCACCACTGAGTGCATTAAGTACGATATAGATACTCTTATTTCTATTGGTTTACAATGTACTCATAATCACTTTAAATCCAGGTCCCAGCTGGCCAAGTTAGATCCCGTGCACACTGCACACCTCTGCCTAGCATCCTGCTCGCCAACGTCCAGTCACTGGAGAATAAGCTCGATTACCTCAGGGCCAGGGTAAAGTTCCAGAGAGACATTCAGGACTGCAATCTCCTCTGCTTCACTGAGACATGACTGAACCCAGCGGTGCCGGACCACACAGTCCAGCCGGCTGAGTTTTTCTCGGTTCACTGCATGGACAGGACACGGGACTCGGGGAAGTCAAAGGGAGGCGGCGTGTGTTTAATGGTGAACAACAGCTGCTGCAGCAGAACGAGCGTTGTTCCTCTCTCACGCTCCTGCACACCCAATCTGGAACTATTGATCATCAAATGTCATCCTTTTTACCTTCCTTGGAAGTTTACATCGGTCATAACCAGCGCTGTTTATATATCACCGAAAGACACGGACACTGCCTTATGCGAACTGCATGAAGCACTCTCACAGCACCAGACACAATACTGGGACACTACACTTATTGTGGCGAGGGGTTTCAACAATACCAATCTCAAATGCCCAGCGCCAAACTTTCATCAGCAGATCACCTGCCCGACCAGGGGCGAAAGAACACTGGACCACTGTTACACTACAACTCGTCCACCATTTGGAAAATCCGACCACGCTGCCATCTTCCTCATGCCAAAATGAGGACTGGGACTCAAAAGACTGGGACATGTTCCGAAACAGCTCCGATGACATCAGCGTGTTTATGGAAGTGGTTGTGGGATTCGTCTGGAAACTAACGGATGATGCTGTACAAAAATAACCGTCAGAACGTTTCCCAATCAGAAACCATGGGTGAATAAAACCATCCGTGACGCTCTGAGATCTCGCACCGCTGCCTATAACGCGGGACTTGCGTCGGGGGACATGGAGCCGTACAAGGCTAACATCCGAAAAGCGATGAAAGAGGTCGAACAGTACAGGAGGAAACTAGAGTCACAACTCCAACAGGGTGACTCCAGGAGCCTGTGGCAGGGACTAAGGACAATAACGGACTACAAAGCACCAAGATCCGGTATGACGAATGCGGACATGACTCTGACAGACGAGCTGAACACATTCTATGCTCGCTTCGAGGCTGCAGCTAAAGATGGTAGCGATGCTAATGCTAGCGGTGCCAACAGCTGCAGACAGGAAGATACTGCCAGCACCGGAAACACATTTATCATCTCCAAGCATGACGTGAGGAGAGACTTCAGGAGAGTGAACATCAGGAAAGCAGCAGGACTGCATCTCAGGTTGAGTCCTCAGAGCCTGCGCAGACCAACTAGCACCTGTGGTTCTCCGAGATATTCAACCTCTCTTTATCTCAGTCGGTGATCCCAATATGCTTTAAGGAGTCCATCATTGTTCCTGTCCCAAAAAAAACCCCATTCTGCTTCCCTCAATGACTATCGCCTTGTAGCCCTCACCTCAGTAGTGATGAAGTGCTTTGAACGGCTGGTCAAAGACTTCATCATTTCTTCACTACCTGACACACTGGATCCACTGCAGTTAGCATACCGCACGAACCGCTCTACGGATGATGCCATCTCTCATCTCCTCCACACATCACTCACTCACCTGGACGCACGGAAGAGAGCATGTTAAAATGCTCTTTGTCAACTACAGCTCAGCATTTAATACCATAATTCCCTCCACACTCACCACCAAGCTAGAGCACCTGAGGCTCAGCTCATCTCTGTGTCAGTGGATCTCAAGCTTCCTAACTGGCAGATCACAGGCAGGAAGGATGGGCGGACATGTCTCAGCCTCCCTCACTCTCAGCACTGGAACCCCCCGGGGTTGTGTTCTGAGCCCCCTGCTTTACTCTTTGTACATCTATGACTGCGTAGCCACTACGAACTCCACCAGAAGGTGGGCCTGGTCTCTGACAACGATGAGACGGTCTACCTGGATGATGTTGGACATCTGGAGAGCTGGTGCCAGAGGAACAATCTCCTCCTGAACATCAGCAAGACAAAGGAGTTGATAGTGGACTTTAGTACTAAGCAGGAGAGGAACTACCAGACCCCTGCCATCAACAAGAGCCCAGTGAGGAGAGTGGAGAGCTTCTGATACCTCGGTGTTCACATCACACAGGACCTGTCATGGTCCTGTCACATCAACACCGTGGTGAAAAAGTCCTGGCAGCGTCTCTTCCACCTCAGACGCCTGAGAGACTTTAGACTGCCCTCTAAGGTGCTTAGGAACTTCTACTCCACCTCCTGGTGGAGTTCGTAGTCTGCCTGGTGAATGTAACAAGATGGCGCCTGTGTCGGCATGCCGTCTATTGCTTTCCTGCCTGATAGTCTGGTTGAGTGCGTTGTATTCGAACTGTGGCGCCCTTATAGTTTATGATCGCCAGTCCCTTTTGGATATTCGATCAACCCTTTTTAATTTTCATAAGTCGGACATGGAGTGTGTTTTTATTAAACAATACGAATATTGTAAAACGGACATTCCGGATTGTATCCGTCGCTGGCCTTTAAATATTATACGGAGAAAACGCAAGAGGAAGCGCGGGTGTCGGGGGGATTTGCAATGAAGTTAAAAGCCCGTCTGCATGCAGGCTTTACTCCAAGCCCGTTTTCCGTGCTGTTACATGGAGGCACTGTGGCTTGGCGTCTTGTGGATCAGGCGCACCGGTGGCTCTGATGTGTCCTCCCCCTGTCTTCACCCTCTAGCCCCCGGCGTGGATTCCCGCGGATCGGCCGATACTTCTGGAGAACTGGAGCTGCTTCTGGTGTGCTACGTCCGATGTGTCGAGCCTCTCTCTTACCCGGCGTTGCTCCTCCACCTAAGATGGTTTTAATCAACGCTCGTTCAGCAGTAAACAAGACATTTTTGTTGAACGGCTTTTTCTCCATGAAAAAAATGGATTTTATGTTCATTATCGAATCATGGATTAAGCCGGACGATTTAATTCCTCTCTCTGAACTGGTCCCGGTTGACTGTACATTTTTTAACTCCCCCCGTCAAAATAGACGTGGGGGTGGACTAGTGACTGTCATGAAAAACTCTTATCGTGCACAGTGTTCCTCTATGTCCCCAGATACTTATTCCAGCTTTGAAGCTCAACTTATCCACCTTGACTGGAACGGCCCTATTTGCCTAGGGCTGATTTACCGTCCTCCGCATTCAGATAAGGACTTTCTTCAGCAATTTACCGACTTCATTGGTAATATCGTCACTAAATTTGATCGTTTCTTATTGCTGGGTGATTTTAACGTCCATGTTTGCTGTCAGTCAAACCCTCTTTCAAGGGATTTTCTGAATTTAATGGAGGCTTTTAACCTGACACAATGGGTTAAAGGTCCCACTCATCTTCAAGGACATACTCTGGACCTTATCCTTTCCTACGGTGTTGATATCACTGATGTTATTGTTTCTGATTATATGCTCTCTGATCATAAGCCTGTTTTATTTTCCATATGTCTTCCGAGCCTTCCTCTTGCCTCTGCTAAAGTGACATCTCTGTCTAGGGTTTATTCCCCGCAGTTTAACATTAATTTTAGTCAGTGTTTTAAAAAGTCTTCTTCTCATCTACTTTTGGACTCCCCACTATCAGACCTGGATGCGGACGAACACCTCAGTCTGTTACATAACGCCTGGCTTGTTGTTATGGATGAAATTGCCCCTCTGAAGCCTCTTAAGCTCAAACCTAAATCTGAAGTGTGGCATACCGCTGAGACCCGGCGACTGAGACAGTCTTGTAGAAAGGCTGAGCGAAAATGGAAAAAAGACAACTTACACATCTCTTTACAGTTGTTTAAAGACAGTTTATCAGCTTATCAGAGAGCCGCTAAATCAGCCAAGGCAACCTATTTTTCGAATTTAATCTTGCATCATCAATTTAGACCTAAGGTGCTGTTTTCTGTTATTAACTCTGTTGTCAATCCCCCTATAAACACTGTGTCAGTTGCTTCTCTTGTCCTTTGTGAAAGCTTCTCAAGGTTTTTTAAAGACAAAGTAAGCAAACCTGGTCTTGGAGCTTATGCTTTTTCTATGAAGCAGCCTGTTCCCCTGCCGCTGTCTGCATTTTGGAATGTTTTTGAACCAGTCTCTATTCAATCACTCAAAGACACTATTGCTAAATTGAAACCATCCTTTTCTCCATATGATGCCATTCATCCTATATTTCTAAGACAAATTATTGATTCGGTTGGACCGGGCCTAGTGTCCTTTTTTAATAAGTGACTCTCAACAGGTGTCGTTCCTACTAATTTGAAAGTAGCTACTATTACTCGTCTCCTCAAGAAGCCTTCACTTGATCCGTCTGTCCTAAATAATTATCGCCCTATCTCTGTTTTACCATTTGTGTCTAAGGTTTTGGAAAAGATTGTGTTTTCTCAACTTCAGTCTTTTCTAAACAGTTTGTTTGAACATTTTCAATCTGGTTTTAAGGCGGCCCACAGTACCGAATCAGCTCTCCTGAGAGTGTTAAACGAAATCTTTTTAGCTACTGATACGGGGGATTCTGTGGTCCTTGTTCTTCTAGATTTATCAGCTGCCTTCGACACTATTGATCATTCAATATTATTAAATAGACTAGAGTCTTGGGTGGGTCTCTCTGGCATTGTCTTAAAATGGTTTCAGTCATTTTTATCTGACAGAAAATATGTGGTTAGGACAGGAGATTACTCCTCGTCGACTTCTTCTGTTCCCTGTGGTGTTCCACAAGGCTCTGTGTTGGCTCCTACTTTATTTTCATTGTACATGCTGCTACTGGCTCCATTTTTAGGAAGCCTGGGGTATCCTTCCACTTTTACGCTGATGACACACAAATTTATTTACCTTTTAAGAAAAATGATGACTTGGCCATGGCCGCTTTGTTAGCTTGTTTAGATGAAGTTAAATCTTGGTTATCTCAAAACTTCCTATCCCTTAATGAAAAGAAAACTGAGGTGATAGTCTTGGGCCTTCGGAACACATGAAGGCCCCTGATTTTGATCTGGATCCTCTAACAGCCTTTAGGTCCTCACAGGTTCGGAACTTAGGTTTCCTGTTAGATGACAAATTAAAATTTGATGAAGAAATCTCTACCGTGATCGGATCTAGTTTTTATCAGCTCCGTACACTTGCAAAAATCAAACCTTTTCTCACTTATAAGACTCTGGAGATGGCGATCCGTGCTTTCATTACATCTCGCCTTGACTATTGTAATTCTCTTTATTCTGGTATCTCTAAATCCCAAATCGCCCGTCTTCAACTGGTTCAGAACGCCGCTGCTAAATTTCTCTTGAAAAAGAAAAAAAGGGATCATGTGACTCCGCTTTTGAAGGCCCTTCACTTGTTACCTGTTCATTTCAGAATACACTTTAAAATTTTACTATTTGTTTTTAAATCGCTACACCAGCAAGTGCCCAACTACATAACTGAATTGCTGCACCAACACACCCCCCTGAGAAGTTTAAGATCCTGTGACCAGAACCTCCTTTTAATTCCACACTCCAGACTTAAGCGTAGAGGTGACCGTGCTTTTTCAGTAATTGGGCCTCGTCTTTGGAACGGCCTGCCAATTAATATCCGAATGGCTCCTAGTCTGACTTCTTTTAAATCCCTTTTAAAAACCCATTTGTTTTCACTGGCCTACTAGGCTTTACTGTCCTTTTAAGCTTTTGTGTTTATTTATTTATTTTATTTTATTTTATTTTATTTTATTTTTTATTTTATTTTATTTTATTTTATTTTATTTTATTTTTTATTTTTTATTTTATTTTATTTTATTTTATTTTATTTTATTTTTCTTAGGCTGAAGATGTGTACTTTTATTTATTTATTTTTTTTAATGACGTTTATGTGGATGTACAGCACTTTGGTCAGTCTTGTGGATGTAGTAAATGTGCTATATAAATAAACTAAACTAAACTAAACTAAACTAAACTAAACTAAACTACTCCTGCACCACAGAGAGCAGCCTGACGGGAAACATCACAATCTGGTTCGATAACAGCACCATGCAGGACAGGAGAGCCCTACAGAGGGTGGTTCGATCAGCTGAGCGCATCGTCTGCACCAAGCTCCCTGACCTTCTACAACAAGTGGTGCTGGACCAAGGCCAGGAAGATAGTGAAAGACCTCAGCCATCCCAACAATTAACTGTTCTCTCTGTTGCGGTCAGGAAAGCGCTCCCGCTCCCTGAAGGCCAACACAGAGAGACTGAGGAGGAGCTTCTTCGCGCAGGCTATACAAGCTATCAATCACAACACCACACAGGACTTAACACTCACAAGCTTGCACATTTTTGCACACCTCAGGACTGCAATCTCTTACTTTTTACTAGAACACACACATACGTTCACACATGGAACAATTGCACACTTGCACATTTTTGCACACTGTGAACTTGAACTGCAGCTTGCACATTATCTTTGCCAATAACACTGCACTGTAGTGCACTGGTTCCACACTGCACTACATTACATTTTTACTATATTTAATTTTACTATATCTGTTTTTTCTATTTTTATTATATATTCTTTAATTTCTTTATATTTCCATCTTATTCTACTATTTTATTTTCATTTTTATTTTCATTCTTATTGCCTGAATATTATGTAAATTAAAAAAATTCTATTATTTGCATTTAAAAAGTTCTTTTGAGCTTTCTTTTGTAATATTGAGGTCAACAGCAGTTGTATAAGCATTTCACTTCATATCGTACTGTGTATGACTGTGTATGTGACAAATAAAATTTGAATTTGAAAAATTATATAATTTTGGGCGTATCCAGAACATATGCAGTTGCGTAGCTGGTTACTGTTTACATCGGTCACATGTGGGATCAAAGTCCTCTCTAATCTTAGCTAGTTTTACCTTGGACCAATGAAGCCGGTGGACAATTTTAAACTGAACGACTGTGTGTTTGAGGCAGACTGAAGAAGAGTAAATTCTATGTATTATCCTTTGCCAGAGTTTATCTGAAATTTGTTCTTGCATATCATTTTTATATTTATATTTTAGTACATCTGTTGTGGCTTGGGGACTCAAGGACGTTGAGTATTACGGACGTAGAGTATATAAAAACAAAACAAAACAAAACGAAAAAATCCCACTGTAAATAGTAACTAACACACATACAAAAAAATTCTGAAAATATGTAAATATGTTATATTTAGCCGTCGCCCTCTGCTCGTTCATCAGGGACGATCTGATCATTCTGATTCACACACATTCACATTTCATACTCACTTCAATAATTTCTTTTGATGGCATAAAGCTGCTTATACAGTGCTATACAAATGAAATTGAATTGAATTGTATCACTTTGTTTGAGAAACCATGCTGACCTAAAGCCCTACGATTACCTGGTATGTCTGGCTTCGTATGCAGAGGAAAGTTTCTTGCAAAAATTTTTTTCTTGAAGCAAAAAAGAGGTGTTCGTATGCTGAGGTTCCTGCACCTTACTTTCATAGACTTTCCTTTTTGGTCTGTGCTGTTTATACTTGCTCTGTACCATTAGACACGAATGTTTTAAATGGGTGTTGGTGACACAGTGGCGTAGTGGTTAGCACTGTCGCCTGAACCTCCGGGTCCTGGGTTTGAGGTCTGTGTGCATAGAGTTCGCGTGTTCTCTCCGTACTTGGTGGGTTTCCTCCCCCAGTCCAAAGACATGCAGATGAGGCTAACTGGCATTCCCAATTTGCCTGTAAGAATGCGCAGGTCCTACCACGGTCGTAGAAAATGGGAATAAATCAAAAGGTGACCACTGGCCTCCACGTCCCTGGTTGGACAAGAGAGACTCCTAGATGGATGGAAATGTGTGCAAATATCTCACTTTAATTTACATTATGCATTAAAACCTTTGTTCACCTTCTAGATCTATTAATTTATTCATTGTTAGTTCCTTTCCCCTGATTACACTTGTATTTCTTTTGTGTAACACTACAGGGCCGCGAGTTTCTGTGATGATCGATTACTCCTGCCTGCTGCGTGCTGATCGAGTGTTCCAGATCGATTAAACAGGACTTCCTGCTCCCGGCAGAGAGCTAACAATAGCGCTGCTTTGCTAACACACACACACACACACAGAGGTAAAATACATCTTTACACATTTACTGATGTTTATCTGATGTGTGAGAGTGAGAGCTGCACTGAGGGTTTGCTGTGTGTTTGTAGATAAATGTAATGAGTTGGAGCGGGTTTAACTCTCATTAGCGAGAGAATGCTAATGCTAATGCTAAAGCTGATAGTGTAGTCGAGGATAAAGTGGGAGCGGATTTAAACAGGTTCATGAGTTTATTGTGTTTAGTTTATTACAGCGGTGTGGACACGAGGGTTAAACTACAGCAGGAGTTATAATTATAATCTGTATAGTGCAGGAGTGTAACAAACAAACAGAAAGTAAACAGACCTGAGGTTAGAAACGCCTTCAGGATTACGTCATATTTGTGAAAATATCTTTAATAAGTAATAAAGTTACAGCAGTTTGAGTCCCGACGAAACATTGTTTACAAGGAAACTTGAACACACGTGAGACAGTACAGTTAACCTGGTGTGTGTGAGTGATTGTGTGTGTGTGTGTATATGTATGTATGTGAGTGAGTATGTGGTTGTGTGAGTGATTGAGTATGTGTGGGTGTGTGTGTGTGTATATGTATGTATGTATGTGTGTGAGTGAGTGAGTGAATGAGTTTGTGTGTGGGTGGGTGTGAGTGAGTGAGTGTGTGTGAGAGAGAGAGTGTGTGTGAGAGAGAGAGTGTGTGTGAGAGAGAGAGAGTGTGTGTGAGAGAGAGAGAGTGAGTGTGTGTGTGTATATGTATGTATGTATGTATGTGTGTGAGTGAGTGAGTGAATGAGTTTGTGTGTGGGTGTGAGTGAGTGAGTGAGAGAGAGTGTGTGAGTGAGTGTGTGTGAGAGAGAGAGACCTTTAGGAGATTAACAAGTAATTTATTACAAGTTAATGAATGTTAATGAACTAACGCCACGTGACATGTTTATGTTTACAGTTCTCTGTGTAACTTCAGTGAGTTCTTCATCATTCTGCTCGAGTCTCAGTCCTGAGGGGTTTTTGCAGAAATAACTGAATCTGCTGCGTTTTTAAACATGTGTGAGACATAAATTTCGACTCTAATAATCCTGTATGTTATGGAAACGATGGTGGTTTAAGCTTCATGCGGGTTTGGTCAGAGTCAGCACACCGCTGTTCTAATCTCTCCACATGACCAGTGTGTTATAACCTGTAATAACATCACTGCAGCTTGTGTTTGTAGATAATGAGTGAGAAATCTGTGTGTCGATTTCTGGATTGGATTTTAGACACACCATTAGTTTAATGACTTGTAGACCTGCGACACGGCTCTGTTTCGATCACAACTCCATCACACACACACACACACACACACACACACACACACACACACACACACACACACACACACCTTCTCACTGTCACTGCACTCTCTCATGTCCAACACATTGCATTCATCACTTTACTGTCACTTTCACTTTTCTCACTAGTGGAGTCATGGAGAATGGCGGAGTCGAGCAGAAGGATGGGGCTGTGGAGAAGGGCGGAGCTGAGCAGAAGGGCGGGGTCATGGAGAAGGATGTGGTTGTGGAAAAGGGTGTAGCCGAGCAGAAGGGTGGAGTCGGAGAGAAGGGAGGAGACATGACACTGAAGAGCACGTCTGAGTTTTCAGTTTCAGAGAAGCAAACAGTTGGTGAGACAGAGGGTAAGTACACACACACACACACACACACACGTTTCTTAGTTTAAGTGCTGACTTTCTCAGAGCTTAGATGACGTCATATCAACCTCGTGGTGTATATTACGCTGACTCCGTGTGTGTGTTTGCTTTAACAGCAGCCATGCATCTGTGTGAGCTGTGTGGTATGAGTTTCGAGACAAGACGTGGGTTATCGAGCCACGCCCGGTCTCACCTGCGCCAGCTGGGTGTGTGTGTGTCGGAGAGCAGCGGCGCCCCCATCAGCCTGCTGTATGAACTGATCACTGAGCGGGATGGGTCTTTACCCTTTACACCCAAACACACACACACACCGTCCGCCACCAAAAAGCACACACACACACCGTCCGCCACCAAAAAGCACACACACACACCGTCCGCCACCAAAAAGCACACACACACACCGTCCTCCGCCAAAAAGCACACAGCACACAGCCAGCACGGGAACAAACTCGCCGCAAAGCACGGAGCGAGACCGAGTTCAGGAACCAAACTGAAGATCCGAGTTGGTGATCTGGTGAAGAGGCCGTGTACTCCTGCGGCGCTCAGAGACTCCTCCTCCTCCTCCTCCTCTTCATCATCATCATCATCCTCATCCTCATCATCCTCATCCGCCTCATCATCACCACTCCACCACCAGAAAGCACCCAAGACTCCACCCACTCCACACCCAGCTCCAGCAGACACACACCTCGACCTGAGTGAGTACACGTGCACACACGTGCACATACACACACACTCCATGCTGATAAACATAATTACTGTATATTTTGAAAATATCATGAACTGTGGATCATCAGCTCACTCCTGTCCTCTGCGTGTGTGTGTGTGTGTGTGTGTGTGTGTGTGTGTGTGTATATATACAGTGGAGTTCTCAGGTGTGTCCCAGCGTGATAGTGTACATGCGTGTGAGCTGTGCGGGGCGTGGTACGAGACAAAGAAGAGTCTAGTTCGTCACGCCAGAGCTCACCTGCGCCACTTTGGAGTGGAGCTGGACCCTAAAGCCCCGCCCCTACAGGTCCTGCATGAGCTGCTCCAGAAGGAGGCGGGGACACTCAGTCAGGAACCTCCCACTCCCACGCCTGCATTTAAGAAAAGGAAACTGTCACCAGGAAAAGAGAAAAAGCACAAACACGGTGTGTGTGTGTGTGTGTGTGTGTGTGTGTTTCTGTTCAGTCCAATCCTCAGTGTTTCTAAAGTGATGTCATGTTATTTCTTGTCAGGTGATTTATTTAAGACTGCTAACTGTGAGTTCTGTGGAGAGAAATTTAAGTCGACTCAGAGTTTGGCGAGCCACGCCCGCTCTCACCTGCGGCAACTCGGCGTCACCGATTGGTCGGCTCACGGCTCACCGATGGTGACGCTCAGGGAGCTGATGGCCCGCCGGGGCTGCAATATTATAGCTCACTCCACACAGACCACACCCTTGACTCCGCCTCTAGCCAAACCTCCATTGGAAGCTCCGCCTCTTCCTGCACCAGGCTCCTTTACTTCTAAATCGCCCAAGCCTCCATCGGAAGCTCCGCCTCTTCCTGCACTAGGCCCCGCCCCTGTCCGAGTGCCTAAAGCCAGAAAGGGCTCGAGGCTGGCGGTGTCCAAGCCAAAGGATGAGCCGATGGAGTTGGACATCTCTGCTGGACAATCTGCCAAAGCCAAACCTCCAATGAATTTAACTACAGTCCAATCAGCTGTGGGTCACATGACACTTCCATCTAGTCAGAATTTGCTTACAGGTAAGTGTTGAGCATATTCTCACCTTTTTATTGTTCTCAAGTGTTAGTGAGATTAAGCTGTGTGACCTTAATCTGTGTTTGTGTTTGTATCAGGCCTGCAAATGGAAGTGGGCGTGGCTGAACCTGTGAGGTGCGACTACTGCGGAGATCTGTTTGATAGCCGTAAAGCCCTGTCGTGCCACGCCCGTGCTCACCTGCGCCAGCTGGGAGTGAAGTGGGCGCCGTTTGCGTCACCCATTGACACGCTGTACGAGTTGATGTTTAGAGAGGGCAGAGGGCAAGGGTCAGAGGGCACGCCCTCACCTGTGGACTTCTGCCGAGAGAAAATCGAGACGGATAGCGCGAGTTCAGGTACATCAGCCACCGCGTCCCTTCTGTAGGGTCTCACTCTAGTAGTGTTTAGGGAAGAGGAGTTGAGTGACTGAGATGAGGTTCAGCTGAGGGTGAGAGATGGACCATAGACTCTCGCTGCTGCATTCTGCTTGTTTATACACCGAATTGAACAATCAGACAGTAAGGCGTTACAATAGTCCAACCTAGAGGTGATAAAGGCATGAACTAGTTTTTCTGCATCATTTAGTGACAATATATTCCTTATTTTGGCAATATTTCTGAGGTGAATGAAAGCTATCCTGGTGATATTATCTACATGAGCTTCAAATGCAAAGCTGGAATCTTCCCTTCTGCCTTATCAGGATTAAGCAGAAGGAAGTTAATTAACATTCACTGTCTAATGTCCTGCACACATTGCTCAACTTTATTGAGCTAGTTTTTCTCATCTGGTTTTGCTGAGAAAGTAACTGTGTGTTATCAGCATAACAATGAAAACTAATACCATGCTTACGAATTATGTAACTTAAATCCGTTGGGGGTCGCCACAGTGGACCATTTGTCTCCATCTAACTCTAACACATCCTTTTTTATCACTCCAAACTCCTGCATGTCCTCCCTCACCATATTCATAAACATCCTCACGAGCCTTCCTCTTCTCCGCCTCCTCTATAACATTCTCATCCTGGTATTCCCCTCATCCCTTCTCTACGCATGTCCAACCGTCTTAATCTGGCCTCTCTAACTTTGTACTGTTTCTCTAATATACTTATTCCTAATTCTGTCCATTCTTGTCACTCCCAAAGCAAATCACAGCACCTTCAGCTCTGCTTCCTGTCTTTTTTGTCAAGAATGTCTCTAAACCATAACACGTTGTTGGTCTTACTACCGTCCTGAAAACGTTCCCTCTCATTATTGCTGATACCTTTCTCACAGATCACTCCTGCTATTCTTCTCCACCCATTCCTTCCTCCATGCACTCACTTTTTCATTTCTCTACCGCCCAGAGGAAGCACGTAGAGAGAAAATAGCAGTGTGTCTAAAACCGAACCCTGTAGAACACCAAAGTTCACTTTAGTACACACAGAATAATCAACATTTACATCTATAAACTGATAACCTAATTTTTGTAGTCAATGAAAGAGAACTCTATGATCAATTGTGTCAAATTCTGGTCAAACAAACAAGCTCGGAGACTCAACCCTGATCAGATGTCAGTGGGACGTCAATTACCTCTTTAACCAGCACTGTCTCCGTGCTGTGATGAGGCTGAAATCCTGACTGATACCGTTCATGAATGTTATTTAGAGATGAACCCAGCTGCTGTGCTACAAACTTTTCTAGGATCTTGGAGATAAATGGGAGGTTTGATATCGGCCTGTAATTGGACAGCTGACAGGGTTCGAGGTCAGGTTTCTTAACTAGGGGCAGAGGTGTGTAGAGTAGCCAAAAATTGTACTCAAGTAAGAGTAGATGTACTTCAAAATAATATTAATCAAGTAGAAGTAAAAAGTAGTCATTCAAAATATTACTTTGAAAAGATACTCAAGTACTGAGTAACAATTTCATGGTAATGTCATATATATATATATATATTTTTTTTTAGAAATTATGCAATCAGTCAGACAAAATAAAATAATGTACAAATGTTGACATTTCCAAATAATAAATACTATTATTAATCATTAAAGAAATAAAATAAATGAATAAAACTAAATGTATTTACAAAATAGCAAATTAAGGAACACAAAACACATATTTCCTAATCTAATTTTTTTCACAACATAAAGCTTTTGTAATAAATCCCTACTGTAGGTAGCGTGTGTGTGTGTGTGTGTGTGTGTGTTTGAACAGTAACTATTTCCTGTATAAGATTTACTGTATATTCAGTCGCCCTGCAAATGAATCAGCAGATAGAAAATAACATTAGAACAAACAAGAGTCTCATTTTACTATAAACTGTGTCCAGCAGAACAAATTTTTATTTTTAGCCTCTAGCTTATTTGATAATTATATATTTTAACATAGCAACATTAAATAAAACTGCTAAACCAACCTCGACGTGTCCCTGTCCACCATGGATGAAGATTTTTTGTGTGTGCATGTGGTTATTGTTACTGCTTCTGATTGGTCAAACAGAGTCATGTGATTATTGTTGCTGCATCTGATTGGTGAAACAGTCATGCGGTAGATCACCGCCTGCATGTGTAGAATAAACTGTTAAAAAAAGTAACGAGTCGCGTGGAGCTGAATGTAGTGGAGTAAGAGTAGCATTTCACAAATCTGTGTGTGTGTGTCTGTGTGTAGTATGTGAAGCGACTTGTGAGCTGTGTGGATTTGACTTTGAGAACAGGAAGGCATTAGCCAGTCATTGCCGTGCACACCTCCGCCAGCAGGGGGAGCAGTGGAGCTCCAGCCAATCACCAATTGTTGCTCTCAGCCAGTGGATGAGCAGAGAGCCTGAAAAGGTTGCCACCCTCCATCGACTTTACATGCAGGGGACGTTACCGCATATCCGCAAGGTACGGAGACACACACACACACACACACACACACACACACACACACACACACACACACACACACACACACACACACACACACACACACACAGCCATGTTAAAATTGAAAGATTGTTTGTGTTTGTGTGTTTGTGACAGAGACGTGTCTGCTCGCCAGTTCGCTCCGCTGGCGCCGACTCTGCCCGCTCGGGTGTAAGCCGCTACTTTCCTTTAGCTCGGCAGGGTAAAACTGGGGCGAGTCTCTCTTGCTCTTCCTCCTTGCACAGGAAATTGCCCTCTCATCGCCCCGCCCTCCACTCATCAGTTGACCTTGGTAATGAGTAATATGACCTCACTTCCTGTTCAACTTTAATTATACATTAGTCATTAGTTACCCCATGTATTATTAACCACACACACACACACACACACACACACACACACACGCTCCAGTGCACTAGTTACATTAGTGAATATTGCCACGTGCAATACACCAAGTCTGAGGCACCAGCAGACATGACCTGCAGGGTGCCATTACTTTACATCCTTCACTGTGGTGTGTCTGTCACTGGGTAATGGAGGTGTAGAGTCTCGTTAGATGGAAACAACAGGGGGTTTAATGTTTATGGGGTTTATATCAGAATTGAACTTATTCAAACAGTGTCGAGGTCACAGTAAGGTCAAATGCCATAGTGTTACTTTCAGGCCTTGCCGTGTAACTAAAGTATTTTTAACGGCGTATTTTGTGTGTGTGTGTGTGTGTGTTATACTCTGCAGGTTCTGACCGTCGGCCTCCTAAACTATTCCCTCTCAGAACAAAAGGGGCGGAGGCTCTGAAGCGTGTGGGCAATGCCCCCTCACTGGTGCCCCGCCCACCTGAAACCAGTCTGGTTAAAGTGGTGGGAAACATTTATTCACTGAAATGCAGGTGAGCTGGAAACACACACTTACACACACTAACATATGTACACACATTGTGCGTGCTCTCTTTGATTGTGTGTGTGTGTGTGTGTAGGTTCTGTGAGCAGGTGTTCAGTGGACCCCTCTCTGTACAAGAGGACTGGCTCATTCATCTGCGACGTCACATCCTTAATCTCAACCCAGACCGGGCCCATAGCCCCGCCCCCATCTTACCTCATTCAGAATCGGCTCAGCTGATTGGCCAGGCTGTGTAGGGAGGTATTCAGTGGTGTTAATGTACACACTGTTTTATTAACATTTTAGATAAGGAAGAGAAAAGTTTAGAGTAGAGTGATGTGATGGACACTACTGAGGGAGCCTGCAGGGGGCGCCGTCTGAATGTACACTACCCTTTTTACCTAACCAGGTGGATGATAAGTTTTAAACAAGTGTTTTATACAGTGTGACGCAGATAATTCTTACACCAACATATGTGTGCGTGTGTGTGTGTGTGTGTTCTGACCGTCGGCCTCCTACATGCGTGTGTACATGCGCGCATGCTCAGATGTCCAAGACCAAATAATTTATTTTTTTAAATTTGCGGTTTATTTCACAGAATGTCATTTGTACATCCACACAATAAATTTTTTACTTCTACACACCTGTGTGTGTGCGTGCGTGCGTTTGTTAGCTTTTGTTCTCTAAAAGATTGTCCGTTTCTGTGATGTCTTAGAGGAGTTGCTGCTCGGGGTAAGAATTGTTAAACAGTGTCTTCAAATTCATATTTAAATTGTATTTGTCACGTTACACGAACATACATAGTGTGATATGCAATGAAACACTTTATGATTGTTTGTGACCTAAAATGGAAAAGATACGATAGAATAGAAAGATTTCACTACAATAAAAGGAAAATTACACTATAAGAATATAAATAAAGTAAAGAGAAATTCCAATACAAGAAATGTAAAATAAAAATGTTAAAATTTGGGACAGAATATAAAAATTTACAGATTGACAAATGAAAATAGAAATACATAAAAATATAAAATTAAACACAGTGTGCGAAGTGTATTTTTAAACTGGGAAGTAAATTCTAGGTGCTTTATAAGGTTTGAGCTGCAGTCCTGTGGTGGTGATGTTCCTCAGGGCAGGATGTATTATATTTCTGTAACTGGTATTATGCACTCATCGGTGGAGCTCTGAGATGTCGTGCACCAGGCTAGGGTTAGTTCAGTGATAAACAGTGACATGAGGAAGACTATGAAGTGATCTGTGCTGCTGGCTACTTCCAGCAGGATAATGCACCATGTCACAAAGCTCGAATCATTTCAAATTGGTTTCTTGAACATGACAATGAGTTCACTGTACTAAAATGGCCCCCACAGTCTCCAGATCTCAACCCAATAGAGCATCTTTGGGATGTGGTGGAACGGGAGCTTCGTGCTCTGGATGTGCATCCCACAAATCTCCATCAACTGCAAGATGCTCTCCTATCAATATGGGCCAACGTTTCTAAAGAATGCTTTCAGCACCTTGTTGAATCAATGCCACGTAGAATTAAGGCAGTCAAACACTGTATTAGTATGGTGTTCCTAATAATCCTTTAGGTGAGTGTATATCGTCTTTAATCTTAGAAAGTCTGACTTTTGACCAATGTGGACGATGCACAATCTTAAATTGTATTACAGCATGTCTAAGGCAAATGGATGATGAGAAAATTCCTTGTATTATTTTGTGACCGATTTCCTCGGGTAAATTGGTTCATCTAAATCCGTCTCCCATTTATTTCTGAGTAAATCTAAAGGTGTTGAATCAAACATACTGAGTAATTCATAAATCCTGCTTATAACTTGTTTTTGTACTGATTTACATTCAAGTATTGAATGTAATAAAGAAAGTGGAGGGCATGATGGGAAATTATTAGAATTCAGCGCCACAAAGTTCCGAAGCTGCAAGTATCTATAAAAATATGATTTGTGAATGTCATATATCTGTACCAACTGTTGGAAGGATGCAAAATTTCTATCAATATAAAGTTGAGAAAGTGAGACCAAACCCTTTTTAGCCCAAACTACAAACGCATCTTCCATCATTGATGGAACAAAAGTACTTTTTAGCAACTGGGGCAGCGTGTGGTAACTCTTTAAGGGAAAACGATAGTCTGACCTGATTCCAGATTTTAACTGAATGTATAAAAACTGGATTAGAAGTCAAACTAGAGATTTACTGACCTTCTTCAATTTTAATTCAATACCCCTGTGGTAAGTTATTATGACAATACCACAGACCTGATGAAGATCATAAAAACTGCCCTGTGAGAGGTCATGAGGAGTTCCAGCAGAAGTGAGAAGAATATCCCAGTATCCAGGGAAAACACCAGGGTATTTTAAACTTTAGTTAGTAACCTGGTAACCCAGTGTAAGGATCTATCCAATGATGGAAACTAGCACATTTTTAGGTTGCTGTGGATAAATGTAAACCTTTAATCTGAACTGTAAGATGGGAATCCTGGTTATTTCTGATATGAGGGGCAGATTCGGGTACATCGGGACAGTGTTAATCATTTATCTCAGATCTGATTTCGTGGCACTACTGTATATGTTAAAAATAAACTAATTTACTAACTAACCTATACATTTTAATTCCTGAATATAACTTCTTAATTTGGATACATTTATTAATTTTTTTAACAAAGCAAAAGTTTCCTTTTTTTTGTAGATGACGCCAATTTTATTCCCAGCCTCAGCATGAAAACTAACCCCAGATTCAGTATTATTACTAACACCAGCCTCTGTATTACTACTAACAACTGGTTCAGTTTTATTAATAACAACAAGTTCAGTATTATTACTAACACCAGCCTAGTTATTATTACTAATCCTAGTTTCGGTATTATTACTACCACCAGCCTCTGTATTATTACTAACAATATACTCAGTATTATTACTAACACCAGCCTCTGTATTATTACTAACATATTACTAAGAACAGGCTCAGATTTACTACTAAGAACAGGGTCAGTACTATTACTACCCCCAGCCTCTTTATGATTACAAACAACAGACTCAGTATTATTACTAATCCTAGCCTCAGTATTATTACTAACAACAAGTGGTAGTAATAATACTAAACTTGTTGTTAGACTAACAACAGACTCAGAATCATTACTAACACTAGCCTCGGAATTATTATTACTAATCCTATCCCCAGTATTATTACTAACATCAGCCTCTGCATTATTACCAACAACAGGTTAAGTATTACAACTAACTCCGAGTGGCGCAGTGGTTAAAGCGCTCGCCCTATCATCCGGGGATCGCTAGTTTGAATCCCGGGTGGTGCTGTAACCTCTCGCAGCCGGAGGTCTAGAGAGAGCTGATTGGCCGAGCTCTCTCAGAGGGGAGGGATGAGAGGTACTTAGTGCTCCCACATTAATCACGGCTCTACAGCCAGTCAGGGGCGTCTGTGAGCTCATGCGACGGAGGGAGCGGATGAGCGAGCAGTACGAAAAGATGCGGTCGGCTGGCGTCCACATGGTTCGGAGGAAACACGTGATAGTCTTCGGCCCTCCCGGCTCCCACATTAAGGCTACTAGTGTGGGAGCCCCCTAGTGACGGGGAGGAATTGGACACGACTAAATTAGGGAGAAAATCGGGGAAAAATCCAAAAAAAAAAAGTATTACAACTAACACCAGCCTCAGTATTATTATTAACAACAGGTTCAGTATTATTACTAACACAAGCCTGGGTATTATTATTAATTCTATATGTTAAGTTCCAAGATGGCGGCGCGTGTACGTGCTGCGACTTTTCTCTCTCTGTACTGAGGCCCCTGGTCTTCACGCTGTTGACACATGACTGCACACCATCTCAGCACACCATCACCATCTAACCTCTGCATCAAGTTTGCGGACAGCATGACTGTGGTTGATCTCCTTAGCAACAAAGATGAGACTAACTACAAGAATGAGGTGAGCCGCTTGGCCAGGTGGTGCAGAGACAACAATCTCTCCCTTAACGTGGAAAAGACGAAGGGGATTGTTGTCGATTACAGGAGAACCAGCACTTCCCTCTGACCCATCAACCATGCGACCGTGGAGAGGGTGTGCAGCAACAAGTTCCTGGATGTGCACTTCACAGAGGATCGCTCCTGGACCAACAACACTGCAGTACTGGCCAAGAAAGCACATCAGCATATCTACTTCCTCTGCAAGCTGAGAAGAGCCAGAGCCCTGACACCCATCATGTGCACCTTCTACAGAGGCACGATCGAGAGCATTCTGACCAGCTGCATCACTATGTCTGCCAAAGACACAGTGTGAGCACCTGAGAAAATCGTTGGTGTCTTTCTCCCCTCCCTCCAGGGTATCTATGACACCCGCCTCACACGCAAAGCTCTCAGCAGCGCCACGACACTCCCCATCCAACTCGGAGCTTCCGCAGTCTGCTGAAATCAGGGAGGAAACAATGGAGTCTCCAGGCCAGGACCAGCAGACTGTAGGACAGCTTCATCCATCAGGTGATCAGGAAGCTCAACTCCCGCCCCTTTGCTCTTCGGCCTCTCCCACTCTTGTACTCTGACTCCCCCATTTCACACACACTCCCCTGCACCTATCACTTGCAGCATTGGACCGTCCACCACCTCAGACCAGCAATAAAGAACTGAACACACGTCACTTTAAACAAATTAAACACTATTTCGTTCCTTTACATTGATTTTTTGTACTGAGTGTCGACAATAAAGTTGACTTTGACTTGACTAGTCTCTGTATTATCACTAACCCTAACCCTAGGTATTATTACTAATCATAGTCTCTGTTTTATTACTAACAAAAAGTTCAGTATTATTTCTAACCCTAACCCTCAGTATTACTCTCTACTGTAAGCAATTAGCTACTTCCCCTTATTACTTCCGGGTCTCTGGGCGAAGAAACGGCTTCCTTGCTTTTCTATTGGTCATTAACAGAATTGCCCCGGAAACTCTACTTGCCTTACCGGAAGCACATCACCGCGTCTTTGACCACAAAACGCAGTGTTATTTCCCCGGTAAGGTGAGTTTGTTATTAAATATACACAACATATTGTTTTAATATTTACTATTATTACCTATGTTACTAGAGATTTTATTACCTATGATTCAGATTTCGCGTTTGAAGCCTGATGTAGCTTTAGCACACCGTTAGAGTCGCGGCTTTTCAGCGGATCATATTAATCTCAAACCGCTACATTTATCTCTTATTATTATTATTATTATTATTATTATTATTTACAGTTAATTATTCAGATGTGTCAGATATTTTATTATTTTAGCACTGATTGAGACGCTCGGGTTAAGCTCATCTTTAATCTGCGTTACACACACACACACACACACACCGCTGTGTTTCCACGCGCTCGTGCGAATACCTTATGGTTTCCATAGTAACAGCGCGCGCAGAGAGGGGTGTGTGTGTGTAAGAGTAGCGTGAGCTTTGAATGTTGTTATAAAGCAGATTAAATGTGTGTTTCAGGTGTTTGAGAGAGAGAGAGAGTGTGTGTGTGTGTGTGTGCGCGCGCGCGCATCATGGAGTGTGTGTGGGATGAGCAGGAGGCTTATGACGAGCTGCTGTACTGGGACTCACTGATTCAGGAGGGACACACACTGCACCCACGTGACTACAACAGGTAACACACAAACACACAGCAGTTAGAATCCACACTTAAGGTATAATTATTATTTTTGACGTTGGCTAGTGATTTTTGTTTTGTATAAAAATATGAAAATAACACTGTTGTGTGTGTGTGTGTGTGTGTGTGTGTGTGTGTGAGGTATGAGGAGTTGCGCTACTGGTACGAGTGTGTGTGTTATGAGGATAAGCTGAGGCAGTACCATGCGTGTGTGGCTGAGATGCAGCAGAGAGAAGCTGAGGCTCCGCCCCCTGACCCGGTCAGTTAAACGCCGCCGCCCCTCTGGTGTTCATGCTGGGATTAATACAGACTCCCACTAAACTTTGTGTGTATGTGTGTGTGTGTGTGTGTGTGACAGGAGAAGCTTCTCCCTCAGCGCCTCTTCGTCATCGAGGATCGTCACGTTAAGACGAAGCACGCGAGTGTGTACCCGTGCGCGGAGGAGCTGCAGGCGGTGCAGAGCATGGTGTCTCAGGTGGAGAGCGCGCTGAAGACTGTTGCTAACTGGCTGAACGGACAGGACGCCGCGGGGTGAGCCGCCGCTGAGCTCAACACCAAGAGAGCGGGAAGTGGAGCTTCATTCTGAATGGGTTATACTGACCTGTGTGTGTGTGTGTGTGTGTGTGTGTGTTACAGTGCGGGTAATAAGCTGCAGGGGGTCCGCAGGGTGGGTTTGGTGTCGAAGGGTTTGTTGCTGAAGCAGGACATGGACCTGGAGCTCGTGCTGCTCTGCAGCGAAACGCCAACACACAACCTACTGAGCACCATCAGCAACAAACTACAGGAGGTCATGAAGGTGTGCAGAGCAATAATCCCCCCGAAACACACACACACACACTTATTATAGCAAATTTGAACTATATTACACAATATCGCTGAAATTTGTTTATATACCAGTTTAAGCGTGTACTGTGTACAGAGGTGCCCCTCCCCACAGGTCCGTCAATCACTTACTTCTGTATTGTCGTGTGTGTGTGTGTGTGTTTAGAGCCAGACGGAGGACGAGTATGTGATCGCTGTGGCGGGTGAGGACGCTGCTGTAACGGTGCGCTCTGTAACTGAGCCGGTGTTAAACATGACGATCCGTGTCTCATCCCCTGTGGTGAGGGAGCGGGCGGAGCACGGGCAGGCCAGAGGTACACACACACGTACACGCGCACACACACACGCGCACACACACGCGCGCACACATACATGCCACCTTCCGCAGTTTAATGACTCTTGCAGGCGTGCGTGTAAAATAAAGGGGATGCTTTGCAGCAAAAACGGTGAAGTGAGTTAACGAGTGAATCGTCTGGTTTGTGTTCAGACTCGGCTTGATCTGTTTAATCCACTTTACTAGTTATTACACTGTAACTCCAGTTCAGTTATACAACCTATATCAGAGTTGCTAATTCTTGCAATTCACAGTTTGATTTAGCTCTCACTTGAGAAATATACATTTATTATCTGTTAGTTTGTGACGCCACCAAAACATCTTCACTAAACCTGGTCAGAAACTCCGTCTAGGCTTAAAACTGGAAGAGCTAAATCAGTAAATCAGTTGGGTGAATACGCTTAAATGAGTTGTGAAGTGTCTCTTACAAATACCCTGTGGTGTGGTGGTGGTGATTAACATGAGGTGTTCGAGTCAATGCGGGACTTTTGATTGTTCAGAGTAACAGAAAACTCCTTTTATTTCTCTATAAAATTCCCCGATACACTAATGCACTTATCGCAGTGTGTCAGTAGTGCAGACCGGACTGTCCGTCGGATTCACGTCAGAAACACCGGCCTCCAAGGAACTCCTTGTGGAAATGTCTTGGAGCGAGGTCAGGACTGTAGAGGGGGCGTGGCGATAACTCCATCTGAGTTCCTGTGATGTGTGAGTGGTGTTGGTGAATGAGTGTGTGTACAGGTCACACACACAGATGCATCTCTTCTGATTGTCAGTGGTGAGGTGTTCCACTCTCTGAATGTTCACGGGAACGAGTGCAGTGAGCTCAGAGACACCTCGGCCAGGTTCGTCTCACCTTTTAGATGTTTTACTGAGACTGAGAGACTCATGACCGCACTGAAGTGTCCTGTAAACGCCAATCACTTTTACGCCTTCATTCACCAGAAATTTCTGCACAAGTCCCGGTTTGACTCGAACAAATGAAATCACATCACAATTTGTAAGAATGGAAAATCAAAGGGGAAGAAAAAAAACCCAACAGTTTTATATTGCACAAGCCCAGTCCCATGTGCTGTGTTCACACTTGGGGGTTTAACGACACTGTAAACTAATCAGGCACAAATCCTGTGGAGATGAAACACACACTCCAGGAAGTGACAGCCGTCTGTACAGTACAGACTTTACTTCAGGAGCACAAACAGTGAGAAAGTGGCGTTTGTCGTCAGAGTTGCCTTATTTAAAGAGCGTGTGATTGTGATACAGCTGCAGCACGTTCTTTACCTGACGCAGTGAGGAGCTTCTCGTAGACGTGTCCTGTGGTCAAGGAAAAAGACGTTCCTGTGTTTCAAAAGAGTCCTGCATAAAGTGAAGAAAACTACACAGATAAAGCTGAAATGACTTCAGTTTGGTTAAAATCTGTCTAACAAATTATTGATCACCTGAAGGATCACCTGAACTTCACAGGAGGAATGTGATCAGAGACCACTCGTTAGTGAGACACATCAGACTTCAGTTTGTTAGAGATCATAAAGACTGAACTTTGGAGTGATGGAGAAAGGTAATGTGACCTGATGAGTCCAGACTGAGTCTGTTCCAGAGCGATGGGCGTGTCAGGGTGAGAAGGGAAGCGCATGAAGCGATGCTCCCATCATGCATAGTGTCCACTGTACAAGCCTCTGGAGACAGTGTTATGATCTGGGGTCGCTTCAGTCGCTCAGGTCGAGACTCAGCAACGTCATGTGGAAATAAAAAGAAGTCACATGACCACCTGAATGTACTGAATCACCAGCACATCACATCTGTGGAGGGTTATACTCCAGGACTGAGTGTGTGAGAGAGCGGCTCTGGGAGCACAAGGAATCATTTACACACATGAACTGGACACCACG
Source organism: Clarias fuscus (assembly GCA_030347435.1). Lineage (NCBI taxonomy): Eukaryota > Metazoa > Chordata > Actinopteri > Siluriformes > Clariidae > Clarias > Clarias fuscus. The sequence goes on from CM059206.1 coordinate 42,527,361, forward strand.
AGTCCTGACCTTTAACCCCAGTGAGTTCTCTCAGTCTTTGGGAGAAGATCGACTCCGTCAAAACAAGATCACGGCTTAAATTAAACGCAGCTCCGGATGGGAACTCGCATCATGAAGTTGCATACGTTCGCCGCTCCAACAAAGTGTGTGAAACGTTTGGTTTGGATGATTATCAGTCACGAGTAATATTCCTCACTGTTCCAGCATTGTGTGTCAGTGGCAGAGCTGAGGCAGTGCTGGTCAGGCCACACCCCCAAGAGATAAACAAATCAGAGTGCAATAGCCCTTCTGATGTGAACACAGGGTTAAATCTGTAAAGAACACCCGTTAATTCTGAAGGCCAGGTTTTATTCACATTCCTGTAATGGTACATTTTGCTGGCTATTGATTAATTGATTATTAATGATTGATTGGTTTGTTCCACTCGTCATGTTTTGCTGCAGCGTTCACCCTGTTTCTGCGAAAGAAAGAAAAATTGTGGAATTAAAATCAGATATCTTGCTGTTGTCACTTGTGATTTTGAAAGTGTGTGAGTTTTTAGGGGCGGTGGAGTTTTGACCAACCGGAAGCTCTTGGACTCTTGGAGGGGCGGAGCAACTGAGCTCTTGGGCGGGGAGGGGGATGGGTGGTCTCACTTAACACCAATTATATATATCCTTGAGCTGCTGATACACACATTGGTCGGAAATTTCTTAAACACAGAGTGTGATTCGTTCTACACACAGGTAGAGTGGGCGGGACTATAAAATTTGTCAAATTTATGTGGGTTGTGGTAAACTTTTTTCTCCCTATAGTGGGAAACACTCAATAAAAGAATTCTTTAGAATCGGTGTTACTATTTTATTTTGCTGAAAGAGGGTGTGGCTGACCTAACCCAGCCTAACTTCACCATCGCAAAGGTCCCGTTCAAAACGTTTTAAATAGTGTATTTGAGGGCGTTTGTCCGTATTCAAACCCTGCCCAATAGCAGCTTGAAAAAAATGACCACACCCCTCCCCCCAGTGAGCTCCAAGTAGATTTGCTCCGCCCCCTAGAAGAGGTCTGAGTGCCCCTTGGTCAAACTGTGCCTTGTGTTGTGGTCTGATAGAAGCTCCGCCCGGCGCTCTGGACTCAAACAAATGCCTGGAGTCTCTCGCGTCTCTGCGCCACGCCAAGTGGTTCCAGGTTTGCACCCCACTTTATAATCTAACGACCTCTAACGTTAATTAACGTGACCTTTATTAATTATGTATTTGATTGTTGAAACTTTCACAAAGTTTTTTTTAAGAAATCTGAGAAAAGTGGACGTTCAACTCAAATACGTGTTTTACAGAGAGAGTGTGAGAGAGTGTGTGTCTGGAGTGCGTGTGTGTGTCTGGAGTGCGTGTGTGTGTCTGGAGTGCGTGCGTGTGTGTCTGGAGTGCGTGCGTGTGTGTCTGGAGTGCGTGCGTGTGTGTGTCTGGAGTGCGTGCGTGTGTGTGTCTGGAGTGCGTGCGTGTGTGTGTCTGGAGTGCGTGCGTGTCTGGTCTGTGTGTGTGTCTGGTCTGGTGTGTGTCTGGTCTGGTGTGTGTCTGGTCTGGTGTGTGTCTGGAGTGCGTGTGTGTGTGTCTGGAGTGCGTGTGTGTGTGTCTGGAGTGCGTGTGTGTGTGTCTGGAGTGCGTGTGTGTGTGTCTGGAGTGCGTGTGTGTGTGTGTCTGGAGTGCGTGTGTGTGTGTGTCTGGAGTGCGTGTGTGTGTGTGTCTGGAGTGCGTGTGTGTGTGTGTCTGGAGTGCGTGTGTGTGTGTGTCTGGAGTGCGTGTGTGTGTGTGTCTGGAGTGCGTGTGTGTGTGTGCCTGGAGTGCGTGTGTGTGTGTGTCTGGAGTGCGTGTGTGTGTGTGTCTGGAGTGCGTGTGTGTGTCTGGTCTGGAGTGCGTGTGTGTGTCTGGTCTGGAGTGCGTGTGTGTGTCTGGTCTGGAGTGCGTGTGTGTGTCTGGTCTGGAGTGCGTGTGTGTGTCTGGTCTGGAGTGCGTGTGTGTGTCTGGTCTGGAGTGCGTGTGTGGGTCTGGAGTGCGTGTGTGGGTCTGGTCTGGAGTGCGTGTGTGGGTCTGGAGTGCGTGTGTGTGTCTGGTCTGGAGTGCGTGTGTGTGTCTGGTCTGGTCTGGAGTGCGTGTGTGTGTCTGGAGTGCGTGCGTGTGTGTCTGGCCTGGTGTGTGTGTGTCTGGCCTGGTGTGGTGTGTGGTCTGGCCTGGTGTGTGTGTGTGTCTGGTGTGTGTGTGTGACTGGTGTGTGTGTGTGACTGGTCTGTGTGTGTGTGTCTGGTGTGTGTCTGTGTGTGTGTGTGTGTGTGTCTGGTGTGTGTGTGTGTCTGGTGTGTGTGTGTGTCTGGTGTGTGTGTGTGTGTGTGTGTGTGTCTGGTGTGTGTGTGTGACTGGTGTGTGTGTTTGTGTGGGTGTGTCTGGTGTGTGTGTGTCTGGAGTGTCAAGTCAATTTCAAGTCAATTTTATTTATATAGCGCTTTTAACCATTTACATTGTCGCAAAGCAGCTTTACACAATAAAAAGAAGTAAGTTTTTATGCAATGTGTGTGAATCAAAATGACAAGATTGTCCCCGATGAGCAAGCCGAGGGCGACGGTGGCAAGGAAAAACTCCCTGAGATGGTAATAGGAAGAAACCTTGAGAGGAACCAGACTCAACAGGGAACCCATCCTCATCTGGGTGATAACGGAGAGCAGGGATTGATCAGCATAATAATGTGTAAGACTGGAAGTTCAGTATAACAGGAGATGTGTTAAAATTAAAATGAGTCCAGTTTGTTCCCGGAGGCTCAGGTAGACTGTAGGAGATTCCAGTCCTGAGTTATCGAACAACTGAAGTCACAGGTCCCCAGAGCATCACTCGATGACAGGACAGTCTTCATGGAAACCATCCCCAGCCACCACACGAATCCAGGCAGACCACACGGGGCATCCATGCGACGAGATCTCCAACCAGAAGCAGGACTCCAGGACGGGTTAGACGGGTCCAGAGGGCAGAGGGGTCTGGATCACTGGCAACTCAGGAGTGACATGTATAGCTCGACAGAGAGACAGAGAGAGGGAAAGGAGAGAGGGAGAGAGAGAGGAGAGAGCAGAAAAGGAGAGAACAGAAAATAAGGAGAGATGGCAGTTAGGTATGGTCACAGTCAGCATGTATAAGGTGAATGTATATTTAGTGCAAAGTACAAGCAGGGACTCCGGCAGGACTAACTATAACAGCATCACTAAAAGGGAGGAGCCAGAAGGAAACACAGACATGAGGGGGAACTGAGATGTAAAGCAACCAATCACCTCACCGTCAACAAACCTGAGTGATCAATGAGAGTGGGGAGGACAGCATCTAAACATACCAGTTCACCAGAATACTCTACGTCCATGAGTCCCCCAGATCTGCTCCTTTACCTAAGATTCATCTATTTACAAAAATGCTTGGCTAAATAAATAGGTTTTTAGCCTAGACTTAAACACTGAGACTGTGTCTGAGTCCCGAACATTACTAGGAAGACTATTCCATAACTTTGGGGCTTTGTAAGAAAAAGCTCCGCCCCCTGCTGTAGTTTTAATAATACGTGGTACTGACAGGCAGCCTGCATTCTTTGATGGAAGTAGGCGTGGTGGATCGTAAGACACTAACAGTTCACTCAGATACTGTGGCGCGAGAACATTTAGTGCTTTAAATGTCAAAAGTAGTATCTTAAAATCGATGCGAAATTTCACAGGGAGCCAATGCGGTGTAGATAAGATAGGGGTGATGTGCTCGTATCTTCTGGTTTTAGTGAGGACTCTCGCTGCTGCATTCTGTACTAACTGAAGCTTGTTTATACACCTAGTTGATTAACCAGACAGTAAGGCGTTACAATAGTCGAACCTAGAGGTGATAAAGGCATGAACTAGTTTTTCTGCATCATTTAGTGACAATATGTTTCTTATCTTGGCAATATTTCTAAGGTGAAAGAAAGCTATCCTGGTGATATTATCTACATGTGCTTCAAACGAAAGGCTGGAATCTATAATCACACCGAGGTCTTTTACTGTTGCATTTGATGGAACAGAAAGGCCATCTAAAGTTACAGTGTGATCAGAAAGCTTACTTCTAGCTACTTGTGGTCCTATGACCAGAACTTCTGTCTTATCAGGATTAAGCAGAAGAAAATTAATTAACATCCAATCTCTTATGTCCTGCACACACTGCTCAATTTTAGCAAACTGGTTTTTCTCATCTGGTTTTGCTGAGACATATAATTGTGTGTCATCAGCATAACAATGAAAACTAATACCATGTTTACGAATTATGTTGCGCAGAGGAAGCATGTAAAGGGGAAAAAAGCAGTGGGCCTAAAACTGAGCCCTGTGGAACACCAAACTCCACTTGAGAACATGAGGAATGGTCACCATCTAAATCTACAAACTGATAACGATCAGTCAAATAGGATCTGAGCCACAAGAGGGCAGTTCCCTTAATTCCTACTACCTTTTCTAATCTGTGAAGGAGAATACTATGATCAATGGTGTCAAAAGCTGCACTGAGGTCCAGTAACACAAGTATAGTGACGCAACCCTGATCAGAGGCCCATAGGAGGTCGTTTACTACTTTAACAAGTGCTGTCTCTGTGCTGTGATGAGGCCTAAATCCTGACTGATACAGTTAATTTATGCTATTTCTGTGTAGATGTGAACATAGCTGCTGTGATACTACCTTTTCCAAAATCTTGGAGATAAAGGGAAGGTTTGATATCGGCCTGTAATTAGAAAGCAGACGGGTCAAGGTCAGGTTTCTTGATTAGCTGTTTAATAACAGCTAATTTAAAGGATTTGGGGACATACCCACTACTGAGTGAACAGTTAATTACTTTCAACAGGGGTTCTATTATTGCTGGTACTATCTGTTTGAGAAAATGTGTCGGTACAGGATCTAATATACAGGTTGACGATTTTGAAGAAGAGATGAGTGAAATTAGTTCCCTCGCTTCAAGGGGAGTAAAGTGTTCTAAGTTCTGATGTGATGTGGTTAGATCATCTGAATTATTTAAATTGTCTGGTTTCAATGCCTGAATTTTTTGCCTAATATTTATTATTTTATTATTGAAGAAGTTCATGAAATCCTCACTACTGCATGATGTTGTGGATATTTCTGCAGTGATCTTGTTTTTAGTTAATTTAGCTACGGTATTAAATACAAATCTCGGGTTGTTTTTGTTATTTTCTATAAGAGTGGAGAGATACGTTGATCTAGCATCACTGAGAGCTTTTTTATAGTTCAGGATGCTCTCCTTCCAAGCTATTTTGAATACTATCAATTTAGTTTGGCACCATTTACGTTCGAATTTTCGAGTGTGTGTGTGTGTGCGTCTGGAGTGTGTGTGTGTGTGCGTCTGGAGTGTGTGTGTGTGTGCGTCTGGAGTGTGTGTATGTGTGTGCGTCTGGAGTGTGTGTATGTGTGTGCGTCTGGAGTGTGTGTGTGTGTGTGTGCGTCTGGAGTGTGTGTGTGTGTGTGCGTCTGGAGTGTGTGTGTGTGCGTCTGGAGTGTGTGTGTGTGCGTCTGGAGTGTGTGTGTGTGCGTCTGGAGTGTGTGTGTGTGCGTCTGGAGTGTGTGTGTGTGTGCGTCTGGAGTGTGTGTGTGTGCGTCTGGAGTGTGTGTGTGTGTGCGTCTGGAGTGTGTGTGTGTGTGCGTCTGGAGTGTGTGTGTGTGTGCGTCTGGAGTGTGTGTGTGTGCGTCTGGAGTGTGTGTGTGTGCGTCTGGAGTGTGTGTGTGTGTGCGTCTGGAGTGTGTGTGTGTGTGCGTCTGGAGTGTGTGTGTGTGCGTCTGGAGTGTGTGTGTGTGCGTCTGGAGTGTGTGTGTGTGCGTCTGGAGTGTGTGTGTTTGCGTCTGGAGTGTGTGTGTGCGCGTCTGGAGTGTGTGTGTGCGCGTCTGGAGTGTGTGTGTGCGCGTCTGGAGTGTGTGTGTGCGCGTCTGGAGTGTGTGTGTGCGCGTCTGGAGTGTGTGTGTGCGCGTCTGGAGTGTGTGTGTGCGCGTCTGGAGTGTGTGCGCGCGTCTGGAGTGTGTGCGCGCGTCTGGAGTGTGTGCGCGCGTCTGGAGTGTGTGCGCGCGTCTGGAGTGTGTGCGCGCGTCTGGAGTGTGTGCGCGCGTCGGGAGTGTGTGCGTGTGCGCGCGTCGGGAGTGTGCGCGCGTGTGTCTGGAGTGTGTGTGTGTGTCTAGTGTGTCTGGAGTGTGTGTGTGTGGAGTGTGTGCGTGTCTGGAGTGAGTGTGTGAAGTGTGTGTGTGTGTGTGAAGTGTGTGTGTGTGTGTGAAGTGTGTGTGTGTGTGTGTGTGTGTGTGAAGTGTGTGTGTCTGGAGTGTGTGCGTGCGCGTGTGTGTGTGTGTGTGTGTGTGTGTCTGGAGTGTGTGTGTGTGTCTGGGGTGTGTGTGTGTGTCTGGGGTGTGTGTGTGTGTCTGGGGTGTGTGTGTGTGTCTGGAGTGTGTGTGTGTGTCTGGAGTGAGTGTGTGGAGTGTGTGTGTGTGTGTGTGTGGAGTGAGTGTGTGTGTGTGTGTGTGTGTGTGTGTGTGTGGAGTGTGTGTGTGTGTGTGTGGAGTGTGTGTGTGTGTGTGTGGAGTGTGAGTGTGTGTGGAGTGTGTGTGTGTGTGCGTGTCTGGAGCGTGTGCGTGTCTGGAGCGTGTGTGTCTGGAGTGTGCGTGTGTGTGTGTGTGTCTGGAGTGTGTGCGTGTGCGTGTGTGTGTCTGGAGTGCGTGTGTGTGTCTGGAGTGCGTGTGTGTGTCTGGAGTGCGTGTGTGCGTGTCTGGAGTGCGTGTGTGCGTGTCTGGAGTGCGTGTGTGTGTGTGTGTGTGGAGTGCGTGTCTGGAGTGTGTGTCTGGAGTGTGCGTGTGTGTGTCTGGAGCGTGTGTGTGTGTGTCTGGAGCGTGTGTGTGTGTGTCTGGAGCGTGTGTGTGTGTGTCTGGAGCGTGTGTGTGTGTGTGTGTGTCTGGAGCGTGTGTGTGTGTGTGTGTGTGTGTCTGGAGCGTGTGTGTGTGTGTGTGTGTCTGGAGCGTGTGTGTGTGTGTGTGTGTGTGTGTCTGGAGCGTGTGTGTGTGTGTGTGTGTGTCTGGAGTGTGTGTGTGTGTCTGGAGTGTGTGTGTGTGTCTGGAGCGTGTGTGTGTGTGTCTGGAGCGTGTGTGTGTGTGTGTCTGGAGCGTGTGTGTGTGTTTGGAGCGTGTGTGTGTGTGTGTGTGTGTCTGGAGTGTGTGTGTGTGTGTGTGTGTCTGGAGCGTGTGTGTGTGTCTGGAGCGTGTGTGTGTGTGTGTGTGTGTGTGTGTGTGTGTCTGGAGCGTGTGTGTGTGTGTCTGGAGCGTGTGTGTGTGTGTCTGGAGCGTGTGTGTGTGTGTCTGGAGCGTGTGTGTGTGTCTGGAGCGTGTGTGTGTGTGTCTGGAGCGTGTGTGTGTGTGTCTGGAGCGTGTGTGTGTGTGTCTGGAGCGTGTGTGTGTGTGTGTCTGGAGCGTGTGTGTGTCTGGAGCGTGTGTGTGTGTGTGTCTGGAGCGTGTGTGTGTGTGTGTGTCTGGAGCGTGTGTGTGTGTGTGTGTGTGTGTGTGTCTGGAGCGTGTGTGTGTGTGTGTCTGGAGCGTGTGTGTGTGTGTGTTTGTGTGTCTGGAGTGTGTGTGTGTGTGTTTGTGTGTCTGGAGCGTGTGTGTGTGTGTGTGTCTGGAGCGTGTGTGTGTGTGTGTCTGGAGCGTGTGTGTGTGTGTTTGTGTCTGGAGCGTGTGTGTGTGTGTCTGGAGCGTGTGTGTGTGTGTGTCTGGAGCATGTGTGTGTGTGTGTCTGGAGCATGTGTGTGTGTGTGTCTGGAGCATGTGTGTGTGTGTGTGTGTCTGGAGCATGTGTGTGTGTGTGTGTGTCTGGAGCGTGTGTGTGTGTTTGTGTGTCTGGAGCGTGTGTGTGTTTGTGTGTCTGGAGCGTGTGTGTGTCTGGAGCGTGTGTGTGTCTGGAGTGTGTGTGTGTTTGTGTGTCTGGAGCGTGTGTGTGTTTGTGTGTCTGGAGCGTGTGTGTGTCTGGAGCGTGTGTGTGTCTGGAGTGTGTGTGTGTGTGTTTGTGTGTCTGGAGCGTGTGTGTGTGTGTGTGTCTGGAGCGTGTGTGTGTGTGTGTGTGTGTCTGGAGCGTGTGTGTGTGTGTGTGTGTGTCTGGAGCGTGTGTGTGTGTGTGTCTGGAGCGTGTGTGTGTGTGTCTGGAGCGTGTGTGTGTGTGTGTCTGGAGCGTGTGTGTGTGTGTGTCTGGAGCGTGTGTGTGTGTGTGTCTGGAGCATGTGTGTGTGTGTGTCTGGAGCATGTGTGTGTGTGTGTCTGGAGCATGTGTGTGTGTTTGTGTGTCTGGAGCGTGTGTGTGTGTTTGTGTGTCTGGAGCGTGTGTGTGTGTTTGTGTGTCTGGAGCGTGTGTGTGTCTGGAGCGTGTGTGTGTCTGGAGTGTGTGTGTGTGTCTGGAGCGTGTGTGTGTCTGGAGCGTGTGTGTGTGTGTGTGTGTGTGTGTGTGTCTGGAGCGTGTGTGTGTGTGTGTGTGTGTGTCTGGAGCGTGTGTGTGTGTGTGTCTGGAGCATGTGTGTGTGTGTGTGTGTGTGTGTGTCTGGAGCGTGTGTGTGTGTGTGTCTGGAGCGTGTGTGTGTGTGTGTGTGTGTGTGTCTGGAGCGTGTGTGTGTGTTTGTGTGTCTGGAGTGTGTGTGTGTGTGTTTGTGTGTCTGGAGCGTGTGTGTGTGTGTGTGTCTGGAGCGTGTGTGTGTCTGGAGCGTGTGTGTGTGTGTGTGTGTGTGTGTCTGGAGCGTGTGTGTGTGTGTGTGTGTCTGGAGCGTGTGTGTGTGTGTTTGTGTCTGGAGCGTGTCAAGTCAAGTCAAGTCAATTTTATTTATATAGCGCTTTTAACAATTGACATTGTCGCAAAGCAGCTTTACACAAAAAAAAAGAAGTAAGTTTTTATGCAATGTATATGAATCAAAATGACAAGATTGTCCCCGATGAGCAAGCCGAGGGCGACGGTGGCAAGGAAAAACTCCCTGAGATGGTAATAGGAAGAAACCTTGAGAGGAACCAGACTCAACAGGGAACCCATCCTCATCTGGGTGATAACGGATAGCAGGAATTGATCAGCATAATAATGTGCAAGACTGGAAGTTCAGTGTAACAAGAGATGTTTTAAAATTAAAAGGAGTCCAGTTTGTTCCCGGAGGCTCAGGTAGACTGTAGGGGATTCCGGTCCTGAGTATCGAACAACTGAAGTCACAGGTCCCCAGAGCATCACTCGATGACAGGAGAGTCTTCATGGAAACCATCCCCAGCCACCACACGAATCCAGGCAGACCACACGGGGCATCCATGCGACGAGATCTCCAACCAGAAGCAGGACTCCAGGATGGGTTAGACGGCTCCAGAGGGCAGAGGGGTCTGGATCACTGGCAACTCAGGAGCGAAACATGTATAGCTCGACAGAGAGACAGAGAGAGGGAAAGAAGAGGGGGAGAGAGAGAGAGAAGAGAGCAGAAAAGGAGAGAACAGAAAATAAGGAGAGATGGCAGTTAGGTCTGGTCACAGTCAGCATGTATAGGTGAATGTATATTTAGTGCAAAGTGCAAGCAGAGACTCCGGCAGGACTAACTATAACAGCATAACTAAAAGGGAGAGCCAGAAGGAAACACAAACATGAGGGGGAACTGAGATGTAAAGCAACCAATCACCTCACCGTCAACAAACCTGAGTGAACAATGAGAGTGGGGAGGACAGCATCTAAACATACCAGTTCACCAGAATACTCTACGTCTATGAGTCCCCCAGATCTGCTCCTTTACCTAAGGTTAATCTATTTACAAAAATGCTTGGCTAAATAAATAGGTTTTTAGCCTAGACTTAAACACTGAGACTGTGTCTGAGTCCCGAACATTAATAGGAAGACTATTCCATAACTTTGGGGCTTTGTAAGAAAAAGCTCTGCCCCCTGCTGTAGTTTTAATAATACGTAAAATAGCGTGTGTGTGTGTGTCTGGAGCATGTGTGTGTGTGTGTCTGGAGCATGTGTGTGTGTGTGTCTGGAGCGTGTGTGTGTGTGTGTCTGGAGCGTGTGTGTGTGTTTGTGTGTCTGGAGCGTGTGTGTGTTTGTGTGTCTGGAGCGTGTGTGTGTCTGGAGCGTGTGTGTGTCTGGAGTGTGTGTGTGTGTGTGTGTGTGTTTGTGTCTGGAGCGTGTGTGTGTGTTTGTGTCTGGAGCGTGTGTGTGTGTTTGTGTCTGGAGCGTGTGTGTGTGTGTCTGGAGCGTGTGTGTGTGCGTGTGACTGAGGGACAGATATCACTGGTTTGATGAAGTGAGACGCAGACAGATAAACGTATACACAGACAGATAGACAGTTTAAGAGATCTGTTTTGGTCAGACAGTGTGATGTGTATAGACGTGTGTGTGTGTGTGTGTGTGTGTGTGTTGTGGATTACAGGCTAAAGTTACGAACCTGCATTCGAGTGTGATGGTTATCCGCATCTTGAGAGACCTGTGTACCCGCGTGCCGACATGGGCCCCGCTCAAAGGATGGGTGAGTGTGTGTGTGTGTGTGTGTGGTTAATCTGTTGTTGCAGTGTTTATCATTGTGTATTTGTGTATTGCTGTGTGTGTGTGTGTTTGTGTAGGTGCTGGAGCTGCTGTGTGAGAGAGCGTTAGCGACGAGCGATCGGCCCATGGGACCTGGAGAGGCGCTGAGAAGAGTGCTGGAGTGTATTGCGTCTGGAATTCTGCTGGAGGGTAAACACACACACACTTCATTATATAACACACAGTATGAGTGCAGATCAATCCCTGCTCTCCGTTATCACCCAGATGAGGATGGGTTCCCTGTTGAGTCTGGTTCCTCTCAAGGTTTCTTCCTGTCACCATCTCAGGGAGTTTTTCCCTCAGCACCGTCGTCCTCGGCTTGCTCATCAGGGACCATCTGATCATTCTGATTCACACACACACACATCTCATACACACTTCTGTCGTTTTCTTATGATGGTGTAAAGCTTCTTTGTGTCAATGATGGCTGTTAAAAGCGCTATACAAATGAAATTTAATTAAACATTGCTATTTATTAGCACATACATTAATACATTGGTGTGTGTGTGTGTGTGTGTGTGTGCGTGCGTTTGCGCAGATGGTCCTGGTATTTCTGACCCGTGTGAGAGGGCAGGTGTGGATGCGAGCGCCCATCTTACGCTCCAGCAGAGGGAGGACATAACCCAGAGTGCACAGGTACATCTCTTACCCAAACAGCACTAGGGTTGTTCTCTCTCAGGAAAAGCCGGTTCCTGAGGGGCGGCGCCAGTTCCTGAGGGGCGGGGTGTAGATAAACAATGTGTGCAACAGTAATGCAGTGTGTAGAATCTCTACACCGAGATGTGTGTGGCGTGTGTCATTAGTGCTGCACTACCAATCACACTCCAGTGGGGGCGCTTGAATCCCCCATTCTCACCCCTCCCCCTCTCTCCCCCTCTCCCTTTTCCCAGTTTGCTTTGCGTCTCATGGCGTTCGGACAGATCCACAAGGTGTTGGGGATGAACCGCCTGTCAACTAAAGTGGGACACATGTACGGCGACACACTTCTCTGTAAGGACACACACACACACACACACACACACACACACGCACCTTATTATTTAATAATAAAATGTATTCATTAATTTCTGATTTTGATCTAGGTCTGCTCATATAGCGGTGTTTCCTATCTACTTACCCCGGTTGTGTGTGTGTGTGTGTGCAGCCCAAACCACAGCACCAGGGCTGAGTGTGGTGAAGCGCCCGCTGGAGTCAACTATGGAGGAGGAGTCGAGCAGCAGTAAAGTGCCCCGCAAAGGCACGTCTCTCTGTCCCTGTGTCTCTCTGTCCCTGTGTCTCCCTGTCTCTCCCTGTGTCTCTCTGTCTATTCCTCTCTCCCTCTCTGTCTCTCTGTCTGTCTGTCTTTCTCTCTCTCTCTCTCTCTCTGTCTGTCTCTCTTTGCGTCTCTCTCTGTATGTCTCTCTCTCTCTCTCTCTGTCTCCCTGTCTTTCTCTCTCCCTCTCTCTGTGTCTCTCTGTCTCTGTCCCTCCACCTGTCCCGGTTCTAGTATATTAATAGCTGTCTCTCCTTTGAAGTTGATTGACAGGACTCGGGTTTAAGGCTGATTAAAGTCACTCTTAAGTTTTTAAGTTAATCTCACTCACATTATCACAGTCGTTCAGTGGTCAGTTTTTCGGGGATTGAGATGTGAGCCGTGTGAGTGACGTGTTTCACTCAGAGACGTTCGCGTGTGTGTGTACAGAGATTGTTGTCGAGCCCAGTAATGCAGTAATGATGCTGAACCAGCTGCACCCGGGCCTGCTGTATCGCCTCGTGTCCCAAACCGGTCCTGAACACAGTCCCCAGTTCAGCATGGCCATCGAGGTGAAGGGAAAGAGCTATGAGGCCACGGGGTCGTCGAAACGCAACGCCAAACTGCTGGTCGCACAAAAAGTGTGTTACACGCACACACACACACACACACACACACAATGGTGCAAATTCTTTGAAAGTAATAGGATGTGGTATGTGTGTGTGTGTGTGTGTGTGTGTGTGTGTGTGTAACACGTGCGTTTATGCGTGCGTATGTGCGCGCGTGTATGTGTATGTGCGCGCGTGTATGTGTGCGCGTGTGTATGCGCGTGTGTGTAGGCCCTTCAAGCTCTAGGTGTAGTGGTCACAACCACAGAGACCACACCTACAACCAATCAGACGGGAGATCAGGAGACGGTTGCCACGGGAACCAACAGACCTACAAGTGCTGTAGGGGATGGAGCTGAGGTGATCTGTCTCACTCTCTCACACACACACACAAAGTTTGGGTATGGAAATTTTAGATGATTTTTTAAAGTGGGGCTTAAGGATATTAAACATAACTGTGTGTGTGTGTGTGTGTGTGTAGGTTACCCTACAGGGTGGTCCGATTCTCACTAAACACGGGAAAAACCCTGTGATGGAGCTGAATGAAAAGAGGCGGAGTCTGAAGTATGAGGTCGTCTCTGTGAAAGGACGATTTAATGACAAGATTTTCACCATTGAGGTGTGTGTGTGTGTGTGTGTGTGTGTGTGTGATGTGACACTTTCCCACAGGTCGTCATTACCTGTAGCACAGACGTGGTTTACTACGTACACCTAACAATAAATACATCTGACCTTCGTCACAATATTTTATTTGATATTTCTATTAATTTCACATTCCAGAAATCAAACGTACTCACCCTCCCCTTCGTCCTCACGCATGTAAAGAGTGAAACCAAGTAAACTATTAAGAACTAAACAGTGTTTCATGTGTAAAGATGGCTCTGTTTGTTAGAGCAGGTGGGTCTGAAACACTAGAGCATTTAGTCATTATTCACATTCTTTACATTCCTATGTTTTACTAAATATATGTAGAGGTCAGGATTGACCTCAGAGTTGGGCAGTACAGCACAGCCTGGGCAATATGATGAGCAAGACTGAGCAAAAATAAAAAAGAAATGGCAAAGATTCACAAAATGATGATTGTTTTATGATGTTTTTTTGACCTAATAATAATAATAATAAATAATAGTAGTAATAATAGTAGTAATAATAATAATAGTAATTAGTACTAAATTAATAATAGTAGTGACAATAAAAAAAATAGTAGTAATAAACATAAAAGTAATAATAATAGCAATAATAATAGAAATAATTGTAGTAATAATACTACCACTACTAATAATAGTAATAATACAAATAATAGTAATAATAATAACAGTAATAATAATAAAAGTACCTGTAATAATAACAGTAATAATAAAAAATAGTAATAATAAAAAAATTATAGTAATAAAAAATAGTAATAATTATATTAATAGTAATAATAAAAATAATAGTAATAATAATAGTAATAGTAATAATTACTATTACTAATTCATACAAACTTAATTCTTTTGATTGTGTAAAGCTGCTTTGCGATGATGAAAATTGTTAAAAGCGCTATACAAATAAATTTGAATTGATGAATAATAGTAATAATAATAAAAATAATAGTAATAATAATAGTAATAACAGTAATATGCACATTTTTGTGAAGCGTCCTCTGTCCACAAACACACACACACACACACACACCGCCAGGACATCAGTATAAACAGGTTTTGTTTTGTTGACCAGTGCTGTGTTTCCGCTCTTATCTGTGCTGTTTGAGTTTTATTAATCCTCCTGGATTTTTAAAGAAGAGACGACATCACTGTGTATGTCTGTCTGTCTGTGTATGTCTGTCTGTCTCTACGGAGTATGTGAGACAGTCAGTACGGCCTTTTTATTGTTTTTACGTTCTGTGATTGATTCATTAGTAGCAGATGTTACACCTCACTACCCCTCATGTACCTGTTTATTCTGCTAGCACGAGAGCGGAGTACTGCCCCTTCTGGTTAATTGGTCGCGGATTACATCGTTCTCCCTGACAGGTTTATGAAAAGGGACAGACCCCAAGTGGCGCAGTGGTAAAGTGTTCGTCCTATCCTCCGGAGACCAATTCCCGGTGATGCTGTAGCGTGTGTGTGTGTGTGTGTGTGTGTGTCAGGTGGAGGTAGATGGAGAGAAGTTCCAAGGTTCAGGATCTAATAAGAAGGTGGCGAAGGCAAATGCTGCTCTGGCTGCTCTGGAGAAACTCTTCCCCAACGACAACCCTGAGAGTCAGAAGAAGAAGAAATTCCCACTGATGGTGAGACACACACACGCATATATATATATATACACACATATACATATACATATATGTCACAAAAGTGAGTACACCCCTCACATCTCTGTAAATATTTAGTTCTATCTTTTCATAGGACAACACTGCATAAATGATTCTTTGACACAATGAACAGTCATCAGTTTAAAGTTAGTATAGCAGTGTAAATTTATTGTCCCTTCAAAATACCGCCAATGATAGCTGAACCCCTGGCAACAAAAGTAAGTACACCCCTAAGTGAAAATGTACAAATTGAGCACAATTAGTCATTTTCCTTCCCCTTTGTCATGTGACTCATTAGTGTTAGACTGTCTCAGGTGTCACCAGATAGCAGGTGAGTTAAATTTGGTATAAAAGCTCTTCCACTCTCTCAACCTGGCCACTGAAAGTTCAACATGGCACCTCATGGCAAACAACTCTCAGAAGACCTAAAAAAAACAATTGTTGCTTTACATAAAGATGGCCGAGGCTATAAGAAGATCGCCAACACTCTGCAACTGTGCTGCAGCCCAGCGGCCAAGACCATCCAGCGCATTAAGAGGACAGGTTCTTCTCAGAACAGGCCTCGCCATGGTCGGCCAAAGAAGATGAGTGCACGTTCTCAGCGTCAGATCCAAAGATCTGCATTGCTGCAGAGATTGAAGGGATGGGAGGTCAGCCTGTCAGTGCTCAGACCGTACGCCGCACACTGCATCAAATTGCTCTGCATGGTTGTCGTCCTAGAAGGAAGCCTCTTCTAAAGATGATTCACAAGAAAGCTCGCAAACAATTTGCTGCAGACCTGCAAACTAAGGACCAGGATTACTGGAACCATGTCCTGTAGTCTGATGGGAGTACAAAGACAAGTGTGTCTCGCCTACCGTCCAACATGGTGGAGAGAGTGTCATGATCTGGGGCTGCATGAGTGCTGCTGGCATTGGGGAGCTACAGTTCATTGAGGGAAACATGAATACTAACATGTACTGTGACATACTGAAGCAGAGCATGATCCCCTCCCCCCGGAAACTGGGCCGCAGAGCAGCTTCCAGCATGATAATGACCCTAAACACACCTCCAAGATGACCACTGGCTGGCTAAAGAGGCTGAGGTTAAAGGTGATGGACTGGCCAAGCATGTCTCCAGACCTAAACCCCATAGAACACCTCTGGGGCTCCTGAAAAGGAAGGTGGAGGAGCACAAGGTGTCAAATGTCCACCACCTCCTTGATGTTGTGATGGAGGAGTGGAAGAGGATTCCAGTGGCAACCTGTGAAGCTCTGGTGAACTCCATGGCCAAGAGAATTCAAGCCGTGCTGGAAAATTATTTTTTCATTTTTGACATTTCACATTTTCACTTAGGGGTGTACTCACTTTTGTTGCCAGCTTCTGGTTCAGCTATCATTGGCTGTATTTTTAGTTATTTTGAGGGGACAATAAATTTACACTGCTATACAAACTTTACACTGACTGCTTTTCATTGTGTCAAAGAGTCATTTATGCAGTGTTGTCCTATGAAAAGATATAACTAAATATTTGCAGAGATGTGAGGGGTGTACTCACTTTTGTGACATACTGTATATACACACACATATACACAACCATATATACACACACACGTATACATTAGGTACTCAACCGGAATAATGGTTTCACCATCGCGCCTCACGGCGACAGCATTTGTGCGTTTGCTGGCTTTTACCACTGAGTGGCGCTATATAACTATAGACCGACGTTTCAGACCTTGGTTCATTCTCTCTAGGGTTAATGAGCCTAGAGAGATAATGTAGTAGCGGATAAAATCAAGTGTACCATTGTAGTTAAACGAATTCATAATCACAGTACAAAAATTACAGTACAAATGTAGAATGCAATCGTATTAGTATCGAATTTAAGCAAAGTAAACGTTAACACAGTGAGCCTTTAGCTTTTATGATGTGTAATTAGAAAAGCTACGCATGTAGGGTTTTTTGTCATATAATATTTTGTGTTCTTTAAATTTGTAGTAGATTTATTAACTGAAATGAATGAAACTAAATGAACATAAAATTAAAACATTGTCAGGACGTGCTACTGCATCAGTCGATGTTGTTGTCATTCAGCCCCGCTTGTGTTTTTCCGTTATTATAAGAATGAAATGTAGTAATCATCATAATTTTCTTTAATCAATAATGATCTCTGTTGCGCTGAACCACAGCTGGCGAAACCTTATGAAATACAAGTGAAACATTAAAGGAATTTACAATGACAGTACTAAAATTACAGTACAAATCTAGAATTTAAATTAAATATAGGCGTTTCTTATTGCATCAAATGTAAGCAAAGTAAATGTATATTTATACTTTATTTCTAGCCTTTAGATTATATCGTGTAACACTAGCGTAGCCAGAAAACAGACTCTTCATAATCATTAATCATAATCTCTTCATAATCATTAGTCTACTTCTGCCGGTGCGCTCTGGAAAACTTTGTGTGCGGCTAAGCGATGATTAGACTACATAGGATGTTAAAGAGTAGGATCACGGCTCGACATCCTGGAGCTCAAATCTCATTTAAATTAAATGGTGCGTTTCAGTTTCTCTGAATGTATAGGTGAGAACAGCTGATTCACACCTGGGGAGGAGGGAATTCTTTGCATTTGAATGTTGTCTGACATTGTGAAGCACACACAATAACACTAAAGAAACAACAACCCAGGATAAATAGTAATGAGAGCCCCTGATTATACTGAATTAATACTATTTAGTACAACAAAGTTCCTCTGCGCTCTGGAAAACTTTGTGTGGTTGAGTGCTGATTAGACTCGGTAGGAAATTAAAGAGGAGGAAGTAAACAACAACAGCCCACGTTTAGAAAATAATTTTTATTTAGAAATAATCCTGCATCTATTTTTAGGCGTGCTATCTGACACTTTTTAGTTTTTATCTTTTTTTATTTTTCAATACAAATCTTATAATGCTCACATGACAGCAAACATTTCCCTGCTTAACATTTAAACTTTTTATTAAAGTTTTTTAAACATGAAACTATTTATTTTGCTGTTTTAGCTATTACTGTTTGATTTACTTCGAAATAACATTAAAAACAAGAACAATAAAACTTTTTTTGAAAGATTATTGATTAAATGTGGACTAAAAAAAACTGTTGTCTTTAAACCTTTAACAGATTAGGACTCGTGTCCATGAATCTGATATACAGTATGCTGGAGAAACTCCCAGGTGGGAACACACGGCTTTGTGTAGTTCAAAGACAAGAAAATCTTTAAAATAAACATCAACAGCCTCCACCAAAGAGTCTGGAACGCTGAGTCTGGAACGCTGAGTACAGGATGCGTGACACAGCCGCGATATATTATACTATAAGCGTAATATCCTAAAAAAATACCAGTTAGAAATGCCCAAAATAAAATACATCTGCTGTTTTAACCATTACAGAGACATCACAGCCAGCGGCAGTTTTCAGAAATATTTATTATTATTATTTATCTATATTATTTATTTATTTATTTAGTAGTGGAGCGCCTGAGAATTTCCTGAAGCTCAAAAATAAATCAATAAATAATATAAGAATTAAATGCGGTAGGTTATATAATGAAATTTGTTTTTACAATTTACATTTTTATATCCCAGTAGCAGTATCCTGTTGCGCTGTACCACCGCCGCAACACCTTATGAAATGCAAGTGATACATTAAACAAATTTACAATCACAGTAATAAAATTACAGTATCACCTTCATCACTACATACAGCCAAACCCAAAGAAATATAAGTAAACAACAATAGTCCACGTTTAGAAAATGTTTAGAAATTCTTTCCGAGTTAAGGCTAGGACGGTGTTATGCGCAGAGTGTCGGGAGATTTCCTGAAGCTCAAATCTCCGAAATCATTGGAGTACTTTTTTCTAAATAGACGCTATCTTTAATAACCGTTGGAGGTTTTGAGCTGCACACACATGCATTCTCACCTAAACAACTCTTAAAACTACACGTGTAACACAATAACAGTAATATTTCGAACATTTTTCAGGCTGCTGTTTGGAGAAATAAAGAAAATAAAGAATAAACTAGTGGTTGGGTCAAAATAACCCAGAATTTTTTTCTCAGCCTAAACAACACAACAATGTGTTTATAGAAACAACCACAGCATTTTTAGAGTCTTTTGCGTTTATTATAATGTTTTATTCAAGAAACGCAAAAGACCCTAAAAAAGTTTAGTTTTCCAGTTGTTTCTATATTTAAAGTTTGATGTCTTTGAATGTATTTTTTAATAGTAAACAGAGACAAAGAGAGAGACTATATAACAGTTCATTCTTTATACAAATAAAATTGTCAGCTAGTGAACTTGATCGTCTGTCTAAACAACATAAAACCAATGTTTTTTTGTTTGCCTCATTATTGTACAGTAAATATCAAGAGCTCTGGTTCAGATTTTTCATGTTTGTTGTATAAAATACTCAGATGTGGAAATTACCATCACTGTAGTATTTCTTCGATACAACATATTGTTGTAACTTTATGACATAATACTTTAAAATTGCAGCGAGAGTAAATGACATTTTGCGCCACCTAGTGGTCATTTCACAAATTACTTTCAAATTCAACTGATTTATTTTGGCCGCTGTCGTTTTGCCGCGGCGGTAATAGACATTCTGGTCGACTACCTACTGTATACACACACACACGCACATATACACACATCCACACACATACGTACACATTATATATATATATATATATATATATATATATATATATATATATATATATATATATATATATACACACACACACACACACACACACACACACATGGACAAAATTGTTGGTACCCTTCGGTCAATGAAAGAAAAACTCACAGTGGTCACAATTCTATGAATGTTAACCAGTGAAAGTCAGACATTGCTTTTCAAACATGCATCAACAGAATTATTAAAAAAAATTAATTCATGGAACAGGCCTGGACAAAAATGATGGTACCCCTAGAAAATACTGAAAATAATGTGACCAAAGGGACAGGTTAATTCAAGGTGTGTCCACTAATTAGCATCACAGGCGCCTACAATCTTGTAATCAGTCAGTGGGCCTATATATAGGGCTCCAGGTAGTCACGGTGTTGTTTGGTGACATGGTATGTACCACACTCAACATGGACCAGAGGAAGCGAAGGAAAGAGTTGTCTCAGGAGATTCGAAAGAAAATTATAGACAAGCATGTTAAAGGTAAAGGCTATAAGATCATTTCCAAGCAGCTAGATGTTCCTTTGACTACAGTTGCACATATTATTCAGAAATTTAAGATCCATGGGACTGTAGCCAACCTCCCTGGACGTGGCCGCAGGAGGAAAATCGATGACAAATCAAAGAGACGGATAATCCGAATGGTAACAAAAGAGCCCAGAAAGACTTCTAAAGAGATCCAAGGTGAACTTCATGCTCAAGGAACATCAGTGTCAGATCGCACCATCCGTCGTTGTTTGAGCCAAAGTGGACTACATGGGAGACGACCAAGGAGGACACCATTGTTGAAAACAAATCATAAAAAAGCCAGACTGGAATATGCCAAACTACATGTTGACAAGCCACAAAGCTTCTGGGAGAATGTCCCATGGACAGATGAGACAAAAATGAAACTTTTTGCCAAGGAACATCAGCTCTATATTCACAGACGGAAAAATGAAGCATATCAAGAAAAGAACACTGTCCCTACTGTGAAACATGGAGGAGGCTCTGTTATGTTCTGGAGCTGCTTTGCTGCATCTGGCACAGGGTGTCTTGAATCTGTGCAGGGTACAATGAAATCTCAAGACTATCAAGGGATTCTAGAGAGAAATGTGCAGGCCAGTGTCAGAAAGCTGGGTCTCAGTCGAAGGTCATGGGTCTTGCAACAGGACAATGACCCAAAACACATAGCTAAAAACACCCAAGAATGGCTAAGAGGAAAACATTGGACTATTCTAAAGTGGCCTTCTATGAGCCCTGACCTCAATCCTATTGAGCATCTTTGGAAGGAGCTGAAACATGCTGTCTGGAAAAGGCGCCCTTCAAACCGGAAACAACTGGAGCAGCTTGCTCATGAGGAGTGGGCCAAAATACCTGCAGAGAGGTGCAGAAGTTTACAGAAATTCATTGCTCTCATTAAAGGACCTGCTGAGATCATTTCAGAAATCATCTTGTTAACTCAGGTGAGAATGTTGACGAGCACAAGGCTGGAGATCATTATGTCAGGTTGATTGGGTTAGAATGGCAGACTTGACATGTTAAAAGGAGGGTGATGCTTGAAATCATTGTTCTTTCATTGTTAACCATGGGGACCTGCAAAGAAACGCGTGCAGCCATCATTGCGTTGCATAAAAATGGCTTCACAGGCAAGGATATTGTGGCTACTAAGATTGCACCTAAATCAATTTATAGGAACATCAAGAACTTCAGGGAAAGAGGATTCTTGTTAAGAAGGCTTCAGGGCGTCCAAGAAAGTCCAGCAAGCACCAGGATCGTCTCCTAAAGAGGATTCAGCTGCGGGATCGCAGTGCCACCAGTGCAGAGCTTGCTCAGGAATGGCAGCAGGCAGGTGTGAGCTCATCTGCACGCACAGTGAGGCCAAGACTTTTGGAAGATGGCCTGGTGTCAAGAAGGGCAGCAAAGAAGCCACTTCTCTCCCCCCAAAAAAACCATCAGGGACTGATTGATCTTCTGCAAAAAGTATGGCGAATGGACTGCTGAGGACTGGGGCAAAGTCATATTCTCGGATGAAGCCTCTTTCCGATTGTTTGGGGCATCTGGAAAAAGGCTTGTCCGGAGAAGAAAAGGTGAGCGCTACCATCAGTCCTGTGTCATGCCAAGAGTAAAGCATCCTGACACCATTCATGTGTGGGGTTGCTTCTCATCCAAGGGAGTGGGCTCACTCACAATTTTGCCCAAAAACACAGCCATGAATAAAGAATGGTACCAAAACACCCTCCAACAGCAACTTCTTCCAACAATCCAACAACAGTTTGGTGAAGAACAATGCATTTTCCAGCACGATGGAGCACCGTGCCATAAGGCAAAAGTGATAACTAAGTGGCTCGAGGACCAAACCGTTGAAATTTTGGGTCCATGGCCTGGAAACTCCCCAGATCTTAATCCCATTGAGAACTTGTGGTCAATCCTCAAGAGATGGGTGGACAAACAAAAATCCACTAATTCTGACAAACTCCAAGAAGTGATTATGAAAGAATGGGTTGCTATCAGTCAGGATTTGGGACAGAAGTTGATTGAGAGCAGCCCAGTCGAATTGCAGAGGTCCTGAAAAAGAAGAGCCAACACTACAAATACTGACTCTTTGCATAAATGTCATGTAATTGTTGATAAAAGCCTTTGAAACGTATGAAGTGCTTGTAATTATATTTCAGTACATCACAGAAACAACTGAAACAAAGATCTAAAAGCAGTTTAGCAGCAAACTTTGTGAAAACTAATATTTGTCATTCTCAAAACTTTTGGCCACGACTGTATATACACACACACACACACGCATACACACACATTTATATACACGTGTGCACACACACACGCATACACACACATTTATATACACGTGCGCGCGCGCGCACACACACACACACACACACACACACACACACACACACACATATGAGAGTATCCAAACCCTGACACACTGTGGTGGTCTTGATGTGATGTGTGTGTAGAGTTATGGTGGAATGGGCGGAGTGTCATTTACTGCTGGGCGTGGCAGGGGAAGAGGGCGGGGCCGAGGATTTATCACCAAGGGCTCCATTTTTAAAGGTGAGTCCTATCACAATGTTGATCCAGTGTGTGTGTGTGTGTGTGTTTTATCTCACAGTTATAAAGTGTTCTGTGTTGTGAAGGTAATTATGGGATTGCTGCTCAGTTCTACTGTATGTGTACCCTGAACTCTGACCACAGTCTGTCTGATGTGATGACTGTGTGTGTGTGTGTGTGTGTGTGTGTGTGTGTGTGTGTATAGGTTCTCAGGAAGACCAGAGTGTCTCAGACTCACACACACAGGTGTATCAGGCTGTCCCGCCCCCCAGCAGCGGATACTACAGTCAGCACAGTCATGAGTACGGTCAGTACAGAAAGAACCCGCAGAACCAGAACTCTGGGCAGAACCAGGAGTCTCTAGTGGGACCTGATTATGGATACGGCTACCAGAACACCCAGAACTATAACTATGGGGGTGAGACACACACACACACACACACACACACACACACACACTCTGTGACTCTGTAACTGTTCTGATCTGAAGTGTTTGAGGTTTTTTGTTCTGTTGTTCCTCCCCGAGTCACTACAGGAGTGTGAATTGCATCATCTGTCCATCACTCTTTTACACCCTTTTACCCCTCCCCCCTCCTTTCTCTAGCATACTCTAATCAGTCCACATTTGGGAGCGGTGGACCGGGAGCAGAAAATTATGGGTACCAGCAGAGCGCATACCCAAACCTCGGTGGCTACAGCAGCAGCAACACAAACTACAGCTACAAATAAAACACCGCCTTTAGGGGGGCGGAGCATCCATTCACAAGCCTTCATTGGTCCAGAGGGGGTGGAGCTTCATCCTGACATTACTGTACATGAGGGCGGAGCTTCTTCTCTTCATCATCTTTCAGTGGAGTCTCCCAGGAGCTTTATCTCGTACCACGTGCTTTCTGTCCCCACAAGCTGGGTCGTACCGGACGTGGAGCTTCTTCTTCCAGTTTGCATATTAAGACTGATTGATTAATGAGTAGTTTTGTAGTGGAGACGTGCTGTTCGGTTGAGGAAATGCTTTTTGCGCTGCTGTTTGGCTTTAGATTTTCTTCACTGTTGTTTCTGTTTGTGATTTTGTTCAGCGGCGTTCAGGTGCATCAGCGTGTCCACATTCGTGCTTCTTCATCAGTGTGTCCTGTGTGTGTCACTAATCTCAGAATGATTCAGTCTGGCCGTGTGTGTGTGTGTGTGTGTGTGTGTGAGAGTGAGTGAGAGAGAGGAAGTCTGGTCTGAATTTCTTCTGAGAAATTCTTTGTGTTCTGTCCTTTGTAAGTGAGCGTGAAGTTGAGAATCCCCCACACTAACCCTCATTACTGCTGATGGTGAAATTACTTTTGTTTCTCTTCCTGTTTGATTCAGTAACTGTGACTTTCATCTGAGCTTCTCACTGACTGTAAGAATAAAATGTTTTCTATTTTTAAACCAAAAATGTTTTTTTTTTTACTTTAACATTTTCAGTCTTACACCTGCTGATCCACTCTCCCAGCCCTCTCTCTCTCACACACACACACACACACACACACACACACACACACACACACACACACACACACACACAGAGAGAACACTGAACTAAGGGAACAGTGGCTTGTGGTTTAAACTCGTCAAACTGTTTATAACAGATCACATCATTTACACGCGAGTTTATAAACCTGACAGACGAAACGTGTTGTGATGTTTCATCATGTAGAATTTAATGATTTATAAGTTTTGTAATAAAGTTTTTTGACTTTCAGTGACCTCAGACGACTAACAAACACAAACCACAAAGACACGTGTGTGTGTCAGAATAGCAGCAAGATGGAAAATAAACGTGTCAGTCACAAGGCTGCTGATTCACTCACTCACACACACACACACACACACACACACAGGTTAATATAAAAGTGCTTTAAGCGGAACTGTTACTTTGCACCAGCTGAGGCGAGACGGTCGAGTCACAGGTAGGTGAGGTTCACCATTATACCTCATTCTTATACACACAGGGACCTGAAAATGTACACACACTTCAACATGAAAATATATCAGACGTATCTGACCGTCACATGATGGCGGCGGTGCGACTGCAGACATCTGGAGGAAACATGATGTTACACACTGCTGTAATTCTCAAAACTCAGCCTTTAAAAAAGGGAATAGATAAGTGTTGAAGTGTGTAGACATTATAGATTTTAGAGCCTGTGGCCTTGCACCTTCAGGTCCTGGGTTCGATTCCCGCCTTGTGGTCTGTGAGTTTGCAGGTTCTCTCCATACTTGGCGAGTTTCCTCCCACAGTCCAAACACATGCAGATTAATCTAATTAGAGTTCTCAAAGACTGCCCGCAGTGTGTGTGTGTGTGTGTGTGTGTGCGCGCACCCGCCCTGTGGTGCCCCAGGACTCTGGCATGAGCTCCAGGTCCCCGAGACCCGGGACAGGAGAAGCAGTGTAGAACATGAATAAATACTATATATAATTAATAACTGTGTGTGTGTGTTCATAATCAGTGTGTGTGTTAGTGCTGTACTGTGTGTGTGTGTGTGTGTGTGTGTTAGTGCTGTACTGTGTGTGTGTGTGTCAGTGCTGTACTGAGTGTGTGTGTGTGTGTCAGTGCTGTACTGAGTGTGTGTGTGTGTGTTAGTGCTGTACTGAGTGTGTGTGTGTGTGTGTGTGTGTGTTAGTGCTGTACTGAGTGTGTGTGTGTGTCAGTGCTGTACTGAGTGTGTGTGTGTGTGTGTTAGTGCTGTACTGAGTGTGTTTGTGTGTGTGTGTGTGTGTGTTAGTGCTGTACTGAGTGTGTTTGTGTGTGTGTGTGTTAGTGCTGTACTGAGTGTGTACATGAATAAATAAAATGAACACTTTGAATTAAACAAATGAAATTCCATTGGTTTTTCCTCGTTTCATCCCTGAATTGTCACAGGACTGTTCTGAGAGCAGTGTGTGTGTGTGTGTGTGTGTGTGTAACTTAGTGTTGACTGATTAGTGTTTGATGTCATCAAAGTCAGCAAACTGCTAATGTTCCTACACTGATTTAATCTCATCAGCACTCAGCCTTTAATCTGATCTCATCAGTCTTGTCTACTAAGTTAACCTGTGTGTGTGTGTGTGTGTGGTGTGGAGAGAGAGAGAGATTAGCAGATGAGTGTCAGCTGAGTGTGAGGACAAATTCGTTCAAACTAGGAAGTAAAAGGCTGTGTGTGTGTGAGGTGTGGAGAGAGAGAGAGGACAGCAGGAAGGTTGTGGTACAGAACGAGCTGATGGTGAGTTTTAGTTCACTGATGCGTCTTTATTAATCTACACGTTCTAGTTTATATGTAACTAAAATATTTTAACTGTGTGTTGGGTTTTAAATTATTTTGATTACAATTTTGAATTGAAGTGTAATTGTCTTAATATTTTTGAAGTCTTGAATGCTTTAGCTGAAATTTTAATAAATGTTAGTTTTACCATGAGGTGAAACTTGATGTCTAGACATTCTATACTTTTTTTTTTCCTTCCCCCTCGAAATGTAAAGCTTGTAAATATGATCTCCAAACTGAGTCTGTATCTCCACAGATGGCTTTACAGAGAATTTCTATCCTCTTCATCGCCCTTCCTGTCATCCTTTGCTCCCCTTCATTTAATAACCTGGAAGCTGAAGGCAGTAAGTGTGTGTGTGTTTTAAATTCTCTTATCCTTGGTTCAGCAGTCCTTTCCCGCTCTTCAGTACTTTACTGAGCTACTGTCTCTGACTTGTGAAGAATTCTGTCTTTACTCTGAATCCTGTTTAATGCTTTTCATAGAAATGTTAAGTTTGTCGTTGTGATTGTGAAGATTCTGATAAATAATAATGGAGGTCGAGTGACATCTGAGGAATTAAATGCCTTAAGATGGGAAAAGCAGTACACTTGTGATTTTAAATGCCATGCTGTTCCTTCTCGACAAAGTGTTTGACATTTAATGGACTTTTTATAAATAACTTGTATTTCTGTAGCACTAATTCCCCCAGAATGCATAGTGTGCATGTCCCACATGAATAGAATGTTCTGAAAATCCGTGATCTTTGTTTTCCAGCCAATCGATCTGTCCGGTTTCTGGTGGTAGGAGACTGGGGCGGTTTGCCCCATGCACCCTTCTTCACGCCTGTGGAGTGGGCTACAGCACGGGAAATGGGCCGAACTGCTGAGCAGCTTGGTGCTGACTTTGTTTTAGCCCTTGGAGATAATTTTTATTACAGAGGAGTGAAGAGTGTGGATGATCCCAGGTTTCAGGTGTGTAGTCATGTTTCATAAAACACTTTGATCATGGGGGTTTGTGTTTAAGATGTCCGATTACAAACTTGTATGTGTGTGATTAGAGGATGACTGAAATATTAAGTGTGATTTACAGTGCTATGTGTAATTCATAATGGAACTACAGTCTTTAGCAGCTAGTAGGAGCAGTGAATATCTGCAGTACATGGTCTAGTCCCTCAGCATATTCTGTACTGAACAGTCAGTAATGCTGCAGGTTGTTGCATTGAATGGCTTCACCTGTAATTATTTGACTTGATCAAGCTTAACCCTATTCCCCTCTCTGTTTCAGGAGACATTTGAGAATGTCTACACTGCTAAATCTCTCAATATTCCATGGTATGTGATTGCTGGCAACCATGACCATGCAGGAAATGTTCGTGCCCAGATCCAGTACAGCAAAATGTCCCAACGATGGTTAGACCACTTTATCGTATTACTTTTATTTGCTCAAGTGTTCTGTTGTATAGAGCAAAGGTTCCCAACCTTATTCCTGTAGGACCACTGCACTGCATATTGTAGTGTCTTCCTTGCTCTCAATTGCAGTGTGGTGTAGATTAGTTGAGTTAAATCAGGTGTGCCAGGAGCTAAGAGAGGTGCAGAGTTTGCAGTGCAGCTGATTTCTTGAAATTTGCAAGTTGATTTATGTAGATTGTGAAACTTGTGCCTAGCTTTTGGGTCATGCATGTTCCCTCATATGATGTTACAGTTTTGGGTGTCATGGATGGGGTTCATTTTAATGAATAGACAAGTTTGCACATTAACACAGGTTTATTATTTCACAGGAATTTCCCATATTATTACTATGAACTGAACTTCAATATTCCGCACACTGCTGCCACTCTGCAGGTGCTAATGTTGGACACGGTGCTTCTGTGTGGAAACACTGATGACTTCCAGGATGGAAAGCCAGGTGGAGCTGTGAGCAGTGAGTCGGCTAACCGCCAACTGCTGTGGCTGCAGGAACGTATGCAGCGCTCCACAGCCGACTTCCTGCTTGTGGCCGGACATTATCCTGTCTGGTCCGTGTCCAAACATGGGCCCACCGACTGCCTGCTGAGAAGGCTTCGCCCTCTGTTGGTGAAGTACAAAGCCACAGCTTACCTGTGTGGACATGATCACAATTTGCAGGCAAGTTTATAAATTCTGAGCAGAAGCACCTAGTTGGGACGGTGGGGGTTTGGTAGGTGTTCTTTTTACGAAGTTTCATAAACTAAGTGTAGATTGTGTTGACTTCAACCACAAACATGGACATTGGTGGTAAAGGTGGTGAGTCACTGGTCAGAAGATCAAGTCCATGTCAAAGTTGCTATGGGGGGGAATTAACACCAAATGAGATGCATTACTGGCCATATTAAATGAATACAGTGCTACATTGGTCTAACACATGGTTCAATATGCAGAAACTTTTCTGCTTCTTTAGATTGGGTTTCCCCTGCCTTTTTATAAAATAAAATTCTGCTGCTAATGCTATTGTCTAAAACAATCTAATAAAGCAAAGAAGGAATTTGAGATTGTGGTGGGTTTGGTATTGTAAGTTGTTTATATCCAAGTGTTCAGGTTGTAATAAATCTTAACATATCTTTCAGTACTTCATGGAGTCTGGTGTTGGCTACATTGTGAGTGGTGCAGGGAACTTCATTGACCCAGACATGAGGCATCGAAAGTCTGTTCCTCAAGACTCTCTGAAGTTCTTCACAGGAAGGTCCTCTACTCTTGGTGGCTTTGCTCACATGGAGGTTACTGGTAAAAAACTGACTGTAACCTTCATCCAAGCAAGAGGAACTTCACTCTATCGCACTGTACTGCCCAAACGCAACCTGTAATTCAAACAGTTAAAAGCATGCATGCTTGTAATCTACTTCAATGTAATTTTACTCATTTTAGAAATTTGAATGCTTTTTAGCTTGTGTAGGTTTTATGTGTATTAAATGTGTATTTTAAATGTAATTAAGTATTTGAATTAAAAGCAAAGTGTATTTGAAAATTTAATGTGGATAAGCTATTGCAACAAATGATCCTCTGGTTATAATGCCCATGGTCAAGCGTCTAGTGGTTTTTTTTTTTTTTTTTTCCTTTCCCCCAAATGTAAGGGCTAGTCACCAGAGAACTCTGCTACAAAGAGAGCAAATGAGAGCAGGTAACATGTAGTGATACAAATGAATAGCCCTCGCCCCTGCCAAACACCAACCTTCCTACTCTGCTGGCTTGTTGGGTTATGTCAGTTTGCACACTACATGGGTTTCAAGGGCATCAAAGATCATTCACAGCTTTACACATTCAAAATAAGTTGCTTGGGTGTACGGTACCAGAGACATGTCAAATTAGCTAGGCCTTTAGGGGCGCCAGCGGCAGTGGTCAGGTGTATCCCGGGAGCCAGAGCACTGGACATAGCAGGTAATCTTAGGGCTCTAGGACAGCATAGGTTCTCTAAGATAGTGGTACATGCGGGAGCTAACGATATACGCCTTCGTCAGTCAGAGGTTAGCAAGCATAACTTTACAGAGGTGTTTAAAATAGCGAAGGCGATGTCCAAAGAAGTAGTTTGCTCTGGTCCCATCCCAATGAGATGTGGCGACATAGCTTACAGCAGGTTATGGTCGCTGAACCGCAGGATGTCCAGGTGGTGCTCTGAAAACAACGTGGGCTACATAGACAACTGGAAGACCTTTGAGGGCAAAACTGACCTGTTAGGGCGGGACGGTGTCCATCCCACTCGGGACGGTGCTGCTCTCATTTCTTGCAGTATAGCACATAGTCTCAGAAGAGGCCTAGTTAATCGGTGACAATCCAGAGCCCAGGCCAGGGAGCAGACAGACAGGCTAAACCAACCGTCACTCAGGGTTCATCATATTGAGACTGTGTCTGTTCCCCGAGCTAAACATAAATTTAGAAAGACTCAAAGTCTGTTTTAGTAATTTAATTAACATAGATACCACAAACTCGGATCACACTGAATGCGCAGCCGGCAACTCTGATCTGAAGCTAGGACTGTTAAATATTAGATCTCTCGCATCTAAAGCAGTTATTGTTAATTAAATGATCACAGATCAGGAGTTTGATATATTATGTTTAACAGAAACCTGGATTAAACAGGACGAGTATGTAGCTCTAAATGAAGCTAGTCCTCCTGGATACAGCTACATACACCAGCCTCGGCTAACTGGTAGAGGAGGAGGAGTCGCAGTTATTTATAACGATAATCTGTCTCTCGTACAAAAACACAGTTTTAAATCTAATGCATTTGAAGTTCTCTATAGTAACATAAAGTCAGCTCAGTCGATCCCGCTAATCATCATTTACAGACCCCCAGGGCCGTACTCGGTGTTTCTCTGCGAATTTGCAGATTTCCTCTCAAACCTTGTTGTTTCTGTAGACAAAGCGTTAATTGCTGGAGACTTTAATATTCATTTTGAGAATCCAGAAGACCCTCTGAGAACAGCATTCTTGTCCATACTGGACTCAGTAGGAGTAAATCAGTGTGTAGTAGGACCCACTCATAAAGCAGGTCACACTTTAGATTTAATATTATCCTTCGGATTAAGTATAGGAAATATAACCACAATTCCACAGTCTGAAGTTATCTCGGATCACTACCTTGTCTCGATTAAAGCGTGTCATAGTAATAATGTATGCACAGCACCGCGCTACCGCCTTAAACATACTTTTACATCAAATACCGCACAGAGCTTTATCAATAATCTTCCAGAATTATCAACTTTGATTGGATCGCCATCTGACTTCACAGAACTCGAACAGGCGAATGAATATCTAGAGTCAGCACTTCGTTATAGCTTAGATAATGTAGCTCCAGTTAAAAGGAAGATGATTAGAGATAAGAAACTCGCTCCTTGGTATAATGACCACACACGTGCTTTAAAACAAACCGCTCGAAAATTCGAAGGTAAATGGCGCCAAACTAAATTGATAGTATTCAATATAGCTTGGAAGGAGAGCATCCTGAACTATAAAAAAGCTCTCAGTGATGCTAGATCAACGTATCTCTCCACTCTTATAGAAAATAACAAAAACAACCCAAGATTTTTATTTAATACCGTAGCTAAATTAACTAAAAACAAGACCACTGCAGAAATCTCCACAACAACATCATGCAGTAGTGAGGATTTCATGAACTTTTTCAATAACAAAATCATAAATATTAGGCAAAAAATTCAGGCATTGAAACCAGACAATTTAAATAATTCAGATGATCTAACCACATCACATCAGAACTTAGAACACTTTACTCCCCTTGAAGCGAGGGAACTAATTTCACTCATCTCTTCTTCAAAATCGTCAACCTGTATATTAGATCCTGTACCGACACATTTTCTCAAACAGATAGTACCAGCAATAATAGAACCCCTGTTGAAAGTAATTAACTGTTCACTCAGTAGTGGGTATGTCCCCAAATCCTTTAAATTAGCCGTTATTAAACCGCTAATCAAGAAACCTGACCTTGACCCCTGTCTGCTTTCCAATTACAGGCCGATATCAAACCTTCCCTTTATCTCCAAGATTTTGGAAAAGGTAGTATCACAGCAGCTATGTTCACATCTACACAGAAATAGCATAAATGAACTGTATCGGTCAGGATTTAGGCCTCATCACAGCACAGAGACAGCACTTGTTAAAGTAGTAAATTACCTCCTATGGGCCTCTGATCAGGGTTGCGTCACTATACTTGTGTTACTGGACCTCAGTGCAGCTTTTGACACCATTGATCACAGTATTCTCTTTCAGAGATTAGAAAAGGTAATAGGAATTAAGGGAACTGCCCTCTTGTGGCTCAGATCCTATTTGACTGATCGTTATCAGTTTGTAGATTTAGATGGTGACCATTCCTCATGTTCTCAAGTGGAGTTTGGTGTTCCACAGGGCTCAGTTTAGGCCCACTGCTTTTTTCCCCTTTACATGCTTCCTCTGGGCAACATTATTCGTAAACATGGTATTAGTTTTCATTGTTATGCTGATGACACACAATTATATGTCTCAGCAAAACCAGATGAGAAAAACCAGTTTGCTAAAATTGAGCAGTGTGTGCAGGACATAAGAGATTGGATGTTAACTAATTTTCTTCTGCTTAAGTAGCTAGAAGTAAGCTTTCTGATCACACTGTGACTTTAGATGGCCTTTCTGTTCCATCAATTGCAACAGTAAAAGACCTTGGTGTGATTATAGATTCCAGTCTTTCGTTTGAAGCACATGTAGATAATATTACCAGGAAGGCTTTCTTTCACCTTAGAAATATTGCCAAGATAAGAAACATATTGTCACTAAATGATGCAGAAAAACTAGTTCATGCTTTTATCACCTCTAGGTTGGACTATTGTAACGCCTTACTGTCTGGTTGTTCAACTAGGTGTATAAACAAGCTTCAGTTAGTACAGAATGCAGCAGCGAGAGTCCTCACTAAAACCAGAAGATACGAGCACATCACCCCTATCTTATCTACACTGCATTGGCTCCCTGTGAAATTTTGCATCGATTTTAAGATACTACTTCTGACATTTAAAGCACTAAATGGTCTCGCGCCACAGTATTTGAGTGAACTGTTAGTGTCTTACGATCCGCCACGCCTACTTCGATCAAAGAATGCAGGCTGCCTGTCAGTACCACGTATTATTAAAACTACAGCAGGGGGCAGAGCTTTTTCCTACAAAGCCCCAAAGTTATGGAATAGTCTTCCTATTAATGTTCGGGACTCAGACACAGTCTCAGTGTTTAAGTCTAGGCTAAAAACCTATTTATTTAGCCAAGCATTTTTGTAAATAGATTAACCTTAGGTAAAGGAGCAGATCTGGGGGACTCATGGACGTAGAGTATTCTGGTGAACTGGTATGTTTATATGCTGTCCTCCCCACTCTCATTGATCACTCAGGTTTGTTGACGGTGAGGTGATTGGTTGCTTTACATCTCAGTTCCCCCTCATGTCTGTGTTTCCTTCTGGCTCTCCCTTTTAGTTATGCTGTTATAGTTAGTCCTGCCGGAGTCCCTGCTTGCACTTTGCACTAAATACATTCACCTTATACATACTGACTGTGACCATACCTAACTGCCATCTCTCCTTATTTTCTGTTCTCTCCTTTTCTGCTCTCTCCTCTCTCTCTCTCCCTCTCTCTGTCTCTCTGTCGAGCTATACATGTTCGCTCCTGAGTTGCCAGTGATCCAGACCCCTCTGCCCTCTGTAGACGTCTAACCCGTCCTGGAGTCCTGCTTCTGGTTGGAGATCTCGTCGCATCCATGCCCCGTGTGGTCTGCCTGGATTCGTGTGGTGGCTGGGGATGGTTTCCATGAAGACTGTCCTGTCATCGATTGATGCTCTGGGGACCCGTGACTTCAGTTGTTCGATAGCTCAGGATTGGAATCTCCTACAGTCTACCTGAGCCTTCAGGAACAAACTGGACTCCTTTTAATTTAAATTTTAACACATCTCCTGTTACACTGAACTTCCAGTACACATTATTATGCTGATCAATCCCTGCTATTCGTTATCACCCAGATGAGGATGGGTTCCCTGTTGAGTCTGGTTCCTCTCAAGGTTTCTTCCTATTACCATCTCAGGGAGTTTTTCCTTGCCACCGTCGCCCTCGGCTTGCTCATCAGGGACAATCTTATCATTTTGATTCATACACATTGCATACAAACTTACTTCTTTTGATTGTGTAAAGCTGCTTTGCGACAATGTCAATTGTTAAAAGCGCTATATAAATAAAATTGACTTGACTTGACTTGAGAGTGTTATGCAACATGAATGAGATTATGCACTGGGGTTAATGTAATGTTAAGACAATAATACACCTGTGTACCAACACAAAAATGAAAGTTTTGGAGGCATTCAGTTTGTGTGGAGGTAAGATGGCGTGAGCAGTCTAAGGTTGTATGTAACCGTTACAAAATAAAAGATTAATCCTAATAGAACCTAGTAATAACTTAAGCCATTAATTAGTCCTTAACTTTCAGCATAACAGTTTTGAACTGTAGACCTAAAACCTCAACTCTAAACATAACCGTTAGTAACCCTAATTTTTAGAACCCTAAGGTTATCTGACCTCGAACTTTTCCAGGAGCTTTTCCCCTTAACTTTAATTCTACCCTAGGGATTTGGACTGCCAAGTTGGGTCAAAGTCAATGGAGATACTTAAGTTGGGTGAAATTCACCGCAAATGTTATGTTGGGTCTGCCACCCATTCATTTTCAATGGGCCCCAGGATCTCCAGGCCCAACTTGACGACCCAGCTTCTGGGTACTGTTCCATTGCGTTTTTAGCCATGGAGGGGCGCTAGAGACGGGTTCCGTCTTGTGTCCGAAGTGGCTGCCGACTTCCAGGTAGTCTAGGATGACAGTGCGAGGCCCTTTAGTTCTCAATGTCGGCCCCGGGTCCGAGGAGTTCCGAGTGTAGCCCAAGTGGGTAGCCCACAGGTACCCGCTCAGGCCCAGGGGCCCCAAACTCAAAATGTGTTCCAATGTGAAATATACAGTGCCTTGCGTAAGTATTCGGCCCCCTTGAAGTTTGTGATCTTTTGCCACATTTCAGGCTTCAAACATAAAGATATAAAACTGTAATTTTTTGTGAACAATCAACAAGTGGGACACAATCATAAAGTGGAACGAAATTTATTGGATATTTAAAAAACAATAAAAAACGGAAAAATTGGGCGTGCAAAATTATTCAGCCCCTTTACTTTCAGTACAGCAAACTCTCTCCAGAAGTTCAGTGAGGATCTCTGAATGATCCAATGTTGACCCAAATGACTAATGATAAATAGAATCCACCTGTGTATAATCAAGTCTCCGTATAAATGCACCTGCACTGTGATAGTCTCAGAGGTCCGTTTAAAGCGCAGAGAGCACCATGAAGAACAATGAACACACCAGGCAGGTCCGAGATACTGTTGTGGAGAAGTTTAAAGCCGGATTTGGATACAAAAAGATTTCCCAAGCTCTAAACATCCCAAGGAGCACTGTGCAAGCGATAATATTGAAATGGAAGGAGTATCAGACCACTGCAAATTTACCAAGACCTGGCCATCCTTCTAAACGTTTAGCTCATACAAGGAGAAGACTGATCAGAGATGCAGCCAAGAGGCCCATGATCACTCTGGATGAACTGCAGAGATCTACAGCTGAGGTGGGAGACTCTGTCCATAAGACAACAATCAGTCGTATACTGCACAAATCTGGCCTTCATGGAAGAGTGGCAAGAAGAAAGCCATTTCTTAAAGATATCCATAAAAAGTGTTGTTTAAAGTACACACCAAACATGTGGAAGAAGGTGCTCTGGTCAGATGAGACCAAAATCTAACTTTTTGGCAACAATGCAAAGCATTATGTTTGGCGTAAAAGCAATACAGCTCATCACCCTGAACACACCATCCCCACTGTCAAACATGGTGGTGGCAGCATCATGGTTTGGGCCTGCTTTTCTTAAGCAGGGACAGGGAAGATGGTTAAAATTGATGGGAGGATGGATGGAGCCAAATACAGGACCATTCTGGAAGAAAACCTGATGGAGTCTGCAAAAGACCTGAGACTGGGACGGAGATTTGTCTTCCAACAAGACAATGAACCAAAACATAAAACAAAATCTACAATGGAATGGTTAACAAATAAACATATCCAGGTGTTAGAATGGCCAAGTCAAAGTCCAGACCTGAATCCAATCAAGAATCTGTGCAAAGAACTGAAAACTGCTGTTCACAAACGCTCTCCATCCAACCTCACTGAGCTCGAGCTGTTTTGCAAGGAGGAATGGGCAAAAATTTCAGTCTCTCAATGTGCAAAACTGATAGAGACATACCCCAAGCGACTTATAGCTGTAATCGCAGCAAAAGGTGGCGCTACAAAGTATTAACTTAAGGGGGCTGAATAATTTTGCACGCCCAATTTTTCCGTTTTTTATTTGTTAAAAAAGTTTTAAATATCCAATAAATTTCGTTCCACTTCATGATTGTGTCCCACTTGTTGTTGATTGTTCACAAAAAATTACTGTTTTATATCTTTATGTTTGAAGCCTGAAATGTGGCAAAAGGTCACAAAGTTCAAGGGGGCCGAATACTTTCGCAAGGCACTGTAGTATGCCTGAGGTATCCCAATGGGCCCCCGAGTACCCCCGGGGGCCCCTGGGGCCCCAGAGTGGAAAGTTGCTCAGATTTGAAATCCAGTTTGTCCGAGTGTGCCCCAGATGAGATTTTTGTCCCGATGTGAAATTTTGCATGTCTGAGTGGTCCATGAGGCTTGTCGATGTCCCAGGGGGCAAGATTGGGCCCTTGGGGGCTCTTGACCAAAAAAGCTTTGTAATGGAAATATAATAGGTTTACTGCGGTCTGTGGCAGGCGCCAAAGTGAGTCCAGTCGGTTTCGGGCCCCTACAAAAGGAGATCTACTGAGAGAATGGGCTGAAATGAAGTCTTACCTTTAAGGGACTTGTACTGACATATTAGGTCTAAGGACATCATGCGTACATTAGGGCTTGAAAAAAACGTTTAGGAGGTTAGTGACTTTCACTGACATATTGGGTCTAAGGACATCATGGGTACATTAGGGCTTGAAAAAAACGTTTAGGAGGTTAGTGACTTTCATGGAGATACTGGATCAGATCCAACATCTCAGTAAAAAACCCAACATTTCAGTAGAAAACCCAACATGTCCGTACGGAGATGCTGGGTCAGACCCAACATCTCAGTAAAAAAAACCCAGCATGTCCGTACCGAAGATGCTAGGTCAGATCGAACATATCCAACAATATAACAGCTGTTCCATGATCTGGGGCACATGCCGCATTCAGCTTCCTCAGTCTGGGGCCCCCACATGGCCGCGTAAGAGAACAAGCTTGACAAAGGTGCCAAAAGCCTGGTCTTCAGGATTCTAGATGCCATGGCCTCCGTGAGCCTCCTGGTGAAGTTTGGATCATGAACAACATACTTTTGGGCAACTTTGAAATTTTAGAGTTAAAGAGTCTTCCAATGAGAAGCTAGGGTGAATGAAAGGAAATCTACTGAGAGAATGGGCTGAAATTATGTCTTACCTGTAAGGGACTTGTACTGACATACTGGGTCTAAGGGCATCATGGGTCCATTAGGGTTTGGAAAAAACTTTGAGAAGATTAGTGACTTTTACGGAGATACTGGC
The DNA here is from genome assembly GCA_030347435.1 of Clarias fuscus. NCBI lineage: Eukaryota > Metazoa > Chordata > Actinopteri > Siluriformes > Clariidae > Clarias > Clarias fuscus. Next base: position 42,564,186 of record CM059206.1, read on the forward strand.
ACCAGACCAAAGGAAATGTTGGGCTTTAAAGTCTAGGGCCCCATTTAAATTGGAGGAGTACTGCAAATTTTAGAGCTTTTGACAGAAGCATTTAAAAATTCCGCGGACTGATGCTCCAAGCTCACGGCGATTTTATACGGCTTCCGAGACGCCAAACCCAGGAACTCCGTATTTTTGATCCAACCTCTCAGTATTGTTCCCTGAGTGAACCTGGGTTAGGGTTAGGGTTAGGGTTAGGGTTAGGGTAGGGTAAAAGAATCCGCAGACCCGGGAAAGACCCGGAACATGCGTTGTGCACGGGCCAGCCACTCAGGCCTCATTGTCAGCCTCCTCCAACATGACGGTCGACTGATGTCGCCTATTTAGAGTTTCAAAGCTAAAGGTTTCGCTTTTGAGTAAGCTGTTGTAAAGTCCCTCCATGAGCCCAAACACCCTTAGTAGGGTTGAAATTAAAATCAGGGCCTGGGGGTTACGATTCGGGGTCATTTCTAATTAGGTTTCCGACATTATACGACGCCTATGGTTAAAGTGAGGCTTAGGATTCTATATGGTGAATGCCTATGGCTTTAAGGTCATACATGAGCACCGAGTAAGGTAAGGGTTGTGGAAAGGGGGTAGGATAAAAGACAAAGAGGGAGACGGTCCCGGGACAGGGTCCAAGGCAAGGAAAGAGGGGGGTAGGGTAGGTTGGGGGATAGGTGAGGAAGACTCGGTACTCTGCAGACCTGAAAGCTGAAGTTAAAGGCTAGAGGTCAGAAAACATTAGGGTTATAGAAAATAAGGGTTCTGCTGACCTAGGGTTCTGGAATTAGGATTTTAAACGAACGGTTATGTTTAGGGTTAAAGTTTAGGTCTAGAGTTCCAAACTAACGGTTAAGTTTAGCTATAAAGTTCTGAAAGCTAAGTTCCTAATTAATGGTTATGGTTAGGTTAAAGGTTTAGGCTTACGGTTAGAACTAGCGGTTGAAGACACTGACGGTTATGTTTTGGGTTCAGGGATTGGAACGGCACAAAATTCTATTTAGGATTAAGGGTGTGAGCTAAGATTAAAGTCCCCTTTAATCCAACGATATCCTAAATGGTGAGACACGTCATCAGTAGTAAACCATAGAATCATAGGGTGTTTCGGCCTTTTATTACTAGACACCCTCCTCCATGGCGGCCAGCCGTAGGTCGATCAGTCCTCGGCCCGTGTCCCATAGCCAATTGAATAAAATGTTTTTTAATTAATTATTTATTTATTTATGTAAGTAATCATTTTAAAAGTACTATTTAAGAGAATAACCTCACTAATAATCTTAGAGTTAAACATTATTTAAACTGAGACCATTATAGTATCACCTGAACCATAATACGAGACGCACTATACGTATATAAAGAGATAGAAAGTGAAACTATATTTAAATAAAGTGAAGACTGGTAGATAACCATGACTCACCTTCTCTGCCAGTGTTCCTTTGTTAACACCGCTAGGTTTCTGGAAGCACTTGGACAGAGTGTTGCTCCGGGAAGTGTGTGGAGACCATCTAATCCCAGCGGATGACCCCAAAATCAGATCAACAAGCTTCTACTGGGTAGGTTCCGGAGGAAAATTCCTATCAAAATGACAGTAAAAAATCCCCAGCCAAACTAAGCCTTAGTGGAAGGCCAACCCAGCTCCTTACTCGGCATATTTTTCACACTGATGGTGGATTTTCAAGTTATATTGTATTTCATTCAGTGTGTCACAAACATCACGACGCAAAAAACGGCACGAGTCTATCTTTTGTCGTTTAGGAGTTATTTGTTAAAATATACTCCACATTTATGCTCCCATGATGCTCTGGGGCACAGTCGGTTATGGAGCGCCACTAAGGTAAAACATCTTGTAGGGAAGAACGCCACTAGGGTCAAAATTAAATAATTCTAACTAAAATGTCTAATAAATGTGTCTAATTTAATGTTAAGGCCACATTTGCAGCCTAAACATTTTGTATTAGGGTGAAACACAGTTGCGGTCCACCTCATTAATCTAAAAAATTGATCTTTGACCTATTTAATAATTGTGAATTAAATTTTATATTTACTTTAGTCTAAATCTAATATTCCTACGACGCATGAAATAAAAAATACAGATTGAGGATCGCTGCTAAAGTAAAAGGTTAATGTTTTTAATTAAAATATCTAATAAACGTCACTAATTTGCGGCTCAGGCCAAAGTTTCAGCCCAAACATTTTATATCAGGGTAGATTACAGTTGCCATCACCCTCGTTTGCCTAATCAGCGATGTTTGACCTATTTAGTAAATAAATTACAGAAAATATTGAGATTATGTTAGGGCCTAGTGACCTACGACGCATGTTAAATCACTTGTGCCTGAGCTTTAACGCTCTGAATGGGACAAGGTTGGACCAGCAGACGCCTATTTAGGGGTCCCGGAAGGCAGACGGGGATCAATTAAAGGATGCCACGGGACAGCATTGGGTGACAGGTAGAGACACGCAACTAGAGCCTAAGCTACCGATCGCCTTTCAGCTCGGGGTGGACTGAACCTCCGAGGATGGCACGAAATCCTGGGTCTTGTTCGGCCTACTCCTCCCTTCCGAGGGTGACACCGACCCACTAAGCTAGATCTGGGCTAATCCCAAATCATGCTCCAGACGCACGCCCACTGAACCTTGACACCGTATGCGCTTACGCCCGAGGTCTAACGTCCCGTCATATCTCCCTCGCCGATGCGCCCGAGCCCGTTTTTTTTCGGCCGCCCTAAACAACGGATCACCCGTGTCTCTCGGTCCAACCGTTACAGCACGTGCTCGTGGATAAGCAGCGAAACTGTTGTCCCCAACTAATAGGGTGCCTGGGTGGGTGTCTATATTAAAATGGTATTATCTTTTATATAGTGAGGTTAACAATTATGATAATCTTTTAACCTCTACCCACCAGGACATGGAGATGGCTTCCAACAAGGTGACCGAGGGCGGCACTGGCTGGGTTAGGTTAGGGTAAAAGAATCCGCAGACCCGGGAAAGACCCGGAACATGCGTTGTGCACGGGCCAGCCACTCAGGCCTCATTGTCAGCCTCCTCCAACATGACGGTCGACTGATGTCGCCTATTTAGAGTTTCAAAGCTAAAGGTTTCGCTTTTGAGTAAGCTGTTGTAAAGTCCCTCCATGAGCCCAAACACCCTTAGTAGGGTTGAAATTAAAATCAGGGCCTGGGGGTTACGATTCGGGGTCATTTCTAATTAGGTTTCCGACATTATACGACGCCTATGGTTAAAGTGAGGCTTAGGATTCTATATGGTGAATGCCTATGGCTTTAAGGTCATACATGAGCACCGAGTAAGGTAAGGGTTGTGGAAAGGGGGTAGGATAAAAGACAAAGAGGGAGACGGTCCCGGGACAGGGTCCAAGGCAAGGAAAGAGGGGGGTAGGGTAGGTTGGGGGATAGGTGAGGAAGACTCGGTACTCTGCAGACCTGAAAGCTGAAGTTAAAGGCTAG